>JAJMCG010000011.1:0-122922 GCA_030572895.1 Jamesozyma jinghongensis
CAACAGCAACAGCAACAGCAACAGCAACAGCAACAGCAACAGCAACAGCAACAGCAGAGATTACAAGCATATCACCAACAACAACAGCAGCAGCAGGCTCAACAACAGGCACAGAAAGTTCAACAGGCACAACAACAGCAACAGGCTCAGCAATTGCAGCAAGCTCAACAACAACAGCAGCAGCAGGTGTCACAGCAATCACAGCCTACCATTTCACAAGTACAATCTCCAATGAATATGCCTTCACCTCAAGTCGGACAGCAGCGTGCTTCTAGTCAGCAAATCCAGCAAGCACAACAACAAAGAGCCATCCTACAAAATTTGAGTCCAAATTTACAGCAAAAGATATCAGGGGAATTAAGCAACAAGCAATATGAATTGTTTATGAAATCGTTGATTGAAAATTGCAAAAGAAGAAACATGCCCTTGCAATCAATTCCAGAGATTCAAGGTAGAAAGATTAACCTCTTTTTTGTTTACATTATGGTTCAAAGATTTGGTGGTAGTGAGCAAGTCTCTAGAAATCAACTATGGAGCAAGATTGCAACAAAATTGCAGATTCCGGATGCTCAACAACTCGAAATTATCTATTACAAGATATTGTTACCATATGAAAAGTACTTACTATCACAGGATGGTATTAAAGAAACACAGGCTAAGAGAATATTTTTACAACAATTCTTACAGGAGTTATTGAAAAAGATACAAACCCAGCAATCTCAACAGGGCACATCTCAGCAACAGCAGCAGCAGCAGCAGCAGCAACAGCAGCAACAGCAGCAGCAACAACAGCAGCAGCAACAACAGCAGCAACGACAACAGAAACAGAAACAACAGCAATTCAGAAATCAAATTTCACAGCAACAACAGGTCCAATCGCAACCTAACAATACTTTTCAACCAGCAGTGATGAGTGTTCAAGCTCAACAGCACCAGCCACAACCACAACCACAACAGCAGAATAATATAATATTTAACAGCATGGGCAATGAAGCCTCAATGGGACCTTCTCGTAACACGGTCATACCAAGTGGAAATAATTCATCATCTTCCTCATTATCTAATACCCAAACTTCAGGTCAAAAATTACCAAAGAAGGCAAGAAAACCAAAGGTGAAAAAGAAAACGAAGAAAGAATTAGAATTAGAACGTAAGCAAAAGGAACTGGAACAAGAACAGCAGCAAAGAGCCTTTGAAGAACAACAAAGACAACAAAAGACTATTATTGAAACCAGGGTTCGTGAACAATATCAAAGGGAGATGGCAAAGTTACCAAAGGTGTATAAGAGAACCGTAGCGAAGAACTACAAACCCTTACAAAAGAAGCTTGAACATGTTAGTGGTTATGATATTAATTACATTTCATCCGTAGGTGAAAAGATTGACTCAAATAAACCAATTTTCTTGTTTGCTCCTGAATTGGGTACTATCAATTTACATGCTCTCTCAATGTCTCTTCAATCTAAGAATTTGGGTGAAATTAATATGGCATTGAATACTCTTCTAGTCACAAGTGCTGATTCCCAGTTAAAGATAGCTTTGAATCAATATCCAACTTTATTGAACTCGGTGTGCCAACTAGGTATAAATACAATAAAAGACCTTTGTGAAAACATTGACAATCCGAAGCAATTGAGGTTAAACCAAATTAATTATAGTCAAAATTATTGTACTGAGTACGATGTGGAATCATTTATAAACAAAAGATCAACCTCTTATTCTAAATCTGATAAATTAATGGATTCCATCTTTGAAGCATTTATCAGAGATAAGCCAGTGGAAGAAAAAACTGTTAAAGTGGATTCACTAACTGGTGAAGATATTAATCAAGTTAATCCAATGCTTACTCCACAAACTTCTCCAGCCAAAAGTATAGCTTATGTGGATGATGAGCTCCGTTTAAATCTAGATGACAATGTCCCGCCAGTTGAAAACTGGAATTATTTACCTGCACGCAAGAGATTGGAAGATTTGAACAATATTGAAATATCATTACCATCATATTTGGAGTCGTTGAAATTAATCAAAGAAGAAGTTGATAATCCATTTACAAAGGTGAATATTAGGGATGCTGAAGATCCAAGGGTTCTTGTTGTTGATCAATTATCTACTATCTCGATGATCTTAAGAAATGTCTCTTTCTCTGATAGTAACGCTAATTCTATGTGTGAAAATCAATACTTTAAGAGATTTATTTCTGAATTACTATGGTTACTATTTTTGGATTCAAGAAAAATACAATTCCAGAGGAAGATTTTAAACTTGAAGAAGGATTTGATCATTATTTTATCAAATATTTCGCACAATTTCAAATTGGATTCTCAAGTTGATGCGTTCTTCTTAACAATGTTATTTTTAAGTTTCGGGGAACCAAAGAGAGATTCAAACAATGCTGATGATGATACTTTTAAGTTAACTTATTCCGAATATTCTTTAAATTGGGGTAAATATCAGAGCTTTGGTGTTGACATACTTGCTAAACTGCTCTCCTTAGGACATCCAAATCGTTCATATTTTAAATCAGTATTATTGAACATTTTCAATGAAGATGCGAGTGATGAAGATAATGCCATGGTTAAGAGATTAATTTCTAATTACAATGGCAACAATCCAGCTAAGTTGATAAATGACTTAGTTTCTTTCTTATTTTCCGTCATTCCATTCCAACAGATTAATGAACAGAGTGCTCTTATTGAACAGGTATCTCCATTGATCGCACAATCACTAACATCATTGTATCAAGTAGTAAAGTTTTTAGAAATCGAACACACTGAAAAACCAGAAGAAAATAAAATAATTCCAGACAAACCCGATTTACTATCGATGAACGTACCTTTGATGTGGCTAACGACATTTGAAAACGTTGGTGTCAATTTAAGAAGATTATATGGTTTCTTTGAAAATTTAACCATGCAAAATAAAAACACCTCCATACTTTACAAGGTTATTAGTTGTAACACTGTCAAGCTTTTGACCTTATTGCTAAAGATGAGTAGTAGGGACAAGAAGTCATCTGAAATTTTGATTCAAATCCCAAGCTTATTACCGAATGAGACAGAATTTCTTTCAGTGTTTAGCAATCCAATAGTTGATGTGGAATTCGTGAAAGAGATCAAAGAGTTTTATGAGGTAAGAAACGGTATTTACAAAAAAATGTAAACCACTACTAGTTACACCATTTCCAATATATATAGAGATATATAAATAAGTTGTAATAATAATGATATACTAATATTAATGTCTATATTATTTAAAGGTTCATTATATCGTTGTCGTTATACTCATCGTTGTCGTCTTCATCATTATCCAAATCCAATTCCTGGGCTACTTTCTCTTGTTGCATAAAATCAAATACCTTATGTGATAATTCATAATCCCCAATGTAATCGTTCAATTGATCTAAAGACATTCCAGTAAGTTTATTGAAGCTCTTAATCTTTTTCTGAATATTAAAACAATCAATTCCAGAAAATCCCGGAATTTTCAATAAAGTAGTAAATGGATTGATATCATTTGATTTTGTAACAGTGACATTTTTCTTGGCATTCTTTCTTAGATTAGTGCCATAAGACACAGCAATAGTTGGGTCGGGTTGTTCTCTTCCTAACTTCAATTCCAAGATAATGTTGACTGTTTGCAGCGGAGAAGAAGACCAAATAAATTTCAATGTTGGGAATTTCATAACCAATTTAGCTAACTTTGATTGAATTTCATCCTGAGATAGTTTATTTGAGATAGGATGTGTAGTTGAGAGGTTTTGCTTTCTATAACTTTTTCGTTCACTGAAAGGTTCCAATGAAAACGACTGACCTTCGTCAAACTCTATCAATAATGTGTAGTATTTGTAATACCTCAGCATTTTCTTACATTGAGAGACTAATCTGCTATTTTGCAAAGATGCGATCAAATCTGAAATTGATTTTCTTTCCAAACAAATGTCAGGAGTAATAATATAATCACCGACTGATAGCATACATGGAACTACGCGAATACCATATCTGAAAAGTAAACCAGGTAAGGATGCATTGAATTCACGAGTATCCACAACAACCACATCTTGAGTAAGCTGTTGGTTTCCATATTGTCCACCTGCATTTCTTGTGTTTGGTTTATTTAATTTGTTTAGTTTAATCTTTCGCTCGGCTAGATTCTTAAAATATGAAAGATCTTCCCTGGTTTCGAAATGATGAGCTAGTTGGGCGTTTTCTTTGATAAGTTTTGTAAACGCATCCTTCTCTCTTTTAATCGCAGTTAAATGATGTTGTTCTTCAACACTGTTTCCGTAGTACATGAAATATATTTTTAGTAGATCATCTCTTTTAATAGCACGATATACTTCCACTCTTCTAATAAATGTTAGATCTGGCTCAAACATTATGATACGTGATGGTTTAATTTCCTGGAGCAGTGTATCGTCATTTATATTATTAAACCTTTCTATGACTATCTCATCACTCGGATTAATATAGTTGTAGTTGTGTTCTCTTTCTTCTATAATCTCTCTTGTTAATCCCTGTGGGATGAACTCGTCCATATTAATACTCTCAGGGTCATCTCTCACTTCAAAAGTTTCTTCATCTTTCATAATTTCATAATCCTTCATTAGTTCATCAAACTCGATGATTTTCTCATGAACAGCATCTTCATCTTCAACATCTTCCTCACTCTGTCCTATTTGACTAATATCAAAAGTATCTATTGCTCCTTCTATATCTTCACCAGCGCCTGCTGTTTTCATGCGTTGGACTGATGCAACGACTGCGGTACCTCTGGTTCTTCTTCTCTTTGTATTCACAACCTCTTTTGCAAATGTGGTACTGATATTTAATTCATTTCCAACATTATCCGGTTCTTTCTCCTTTATTTCATGCAGCCTGATCTTTCGTTCCTCTCGCCAGTTCTTGTATATCTGTAATTTATTTAACATCATTCTTCTCAGACCATTTTTCTTATCCGAAGTGCTTAGGATTTTAGTTAATTGTAAAACTGTATCATTATCTGAGCAAACAATTAAAGTTGGGCCAACTATATGCTTGTTGAGCCTTTCGTAAGTTATATCATCTAATATATTAAGCAACTGTTCCCATTTAGGCATCTCTTCAAGGTAGTATTCATCCTTATTGAAAATTCTTTTTCTAGCAAAAGATATAACTAACTGTGATTCTTCGGCCATTAGCCACGGCGATTCGAAATATTTTCTGCTGATTGAAGGTTTGTTCGCTTCAAGACTAGTCTGAATCTCTTCGTAAAACTCAACTGCATCTGAAGTAACTAATATTTTGAGTAAGTGTTTTAAGAATCTGATATCCTTGATCAGTTGTTTGGATTCATAAGATATTCTATGCCAATTTGGTATCATTACAGCATCTATAGATCTTAAAAAATTAATATCTAATGCATTTTCTATTGTCCACCACTCCAAAGATAATTCTGTATTTTTCCTATTTAGCTCCGCAATACATTTCTTTAAACATTCCATTAAACCAAATTGAATCTGGGTCATTGAATTTGTCAGTGAAACCTTAACCTCGATGACAGAATTTGATTGACCAGCATTATTTAAGCATAACGATATCTCAACACGAAAACGAGGCCATAACAACACCTTTTTAAATTTCAATTCCTTCATTCTTCTAAGCAAAGGAGAGAATTCCAAGACGAAGGATTCAGGGGATTCGGAGAACCCTTTAATGAATCCCCAGCTATTTTTTGATCTATACATTTCCAGGATAAATGATTCATTCGAATAATTTTTGAGAGATTCCACATTTAGAACTACCATCCCTGTAACTTTGTTTGGGTGAAGAATGCCTGAAAGTAGATCAACAATTAGAATTCTAGAGGTGACACTGACTATACCACCATTAAGGTAAAGTTTCCGCCTCTTTTCTACACTTAGTGTGTCCGATGTAACAATATTGAATGGCCTTTCAGTCATATCAGTGGAAGATGCATTGGTATCTAACCAATATAGTTCTTGAAGAACTTCTGCAATTTGTCTATTATCATTCTCTGTAGCATTCAAAACAACAACAAGAGACCTCTTCGACTGACCATCAATCTTTGTAGGTGTAGCAAGAATATGGAGTAAATTAGCAACAATATTGGACATACCTAACCCCCTCCCCATAATAACCAATGGGTCATCGGAAACAAGACAACCCTCAATAACTTTCTGCTGGAATGGTACCGAAAGACTCATCTGGATATCAACAGGTCTGATTTCCTCGATATTCGGTTTCAAATCAGCTCCATCGTTGGGATCATTTGGTATTAATGGATACAAGGGAGCCTCATCCCCGTCACTCTCATTTACTGTGCCCCCCTCTGTCTCGCTGACAGCACCTGGAGAACCACCATTATTTGGAATTCTGACCTCTATACTAAAGTCACCATTATCTTGGCCCATAGGCGGCTCTCTTTGCTCCCTCTCGTTTATGATTTCCTCTTCTTGCGTGGACAATTCCAGTTGCAATAACTCGTCATCGGAATCTTCGTCCTGTACAAAAAGCTGCGACATCTCTCAGATACCAAAACACTACCAAAATTGTACGCTTTCTAATTGCATCGACTGTTCAGATTCGCCTTTTGACCAATTTAGTTTATCTGACTCGTTCCTTAATTAAACAGCACTTTAAACAATATTATTTATTACTCACAAAAATTTTAATCCGATGCACAATGGAAGAAAAAATTTCCTCTGTATTTACTAATACACTGGCAATTTCATTAAAAAGTGGCAAAAGGGCAGCCTAATAAAGTAGAAAAGTATGTCTTTGGTAGACTTATACCGCAGCAAGAAGGAACCTTCTGTTTCTCTGGAGTTTTTTCCTCCCAAGACGGAGTCTGGTAAGAGCAATTTGCTGGAACGTATAGAGCGTATGAGTGTATTGGATCCAACTTTTGTAACAGTTACGTGGGGTGCTGGGGGAACAACTGCTCAGAAGACGCTGGAGTTAGCTGGTGTAATCTCACAGACATTTGATATTCCGGTTTGTATGCATTTGACTTGTACAAACATGGAGGTAGATATGATTGACGAGGCATTGGAACGTTGTAAGATGGTCGGTATCAAGAATATACTGGCGTTGAGAGGTGATCCACCTATAGATCCAGATAATGGTGGAGAAAGTGAATTTGGTGAATTTAAATATGCTGTGGATTTGGTGAGATATATCAAGACAAAGTTTGGTGATGAGTTTTGCGTTGGTGTTGCCGCATATCCAGAGGGACATTCCGGTGGTGTTTCTGATGAGACCAATGACGATATGTTGACTGACTTGAAATATTTGAAGGAGAAAATTGATGCTGGTGCAGAATTTGTAATTACTCAATTGTTCTACGATGTTGAGAAGTTTTTCGTCTTTGAACAACTTGTCAGAGAACAAATCTCCTTAGATATCCCGGTATTCCCCGGTTTGATGCCAATTAACTCGTACTTATTATTCCACAGAGCTTCCAAAATGTCACATGCTTCGATACCACGACATATCTTGGATAGATTCCCACCAGAGATTCAAGGTGACGATAATATGGTCAAGTCCATTGGTATTGATATTATAATAGAAATTATTGAAGAGATATGTCGCCGTACTAACGATAGAATCAAATGTTTTCATTTTTATAGTTTAAACCTTGAAAAATCCATTGCACAGATCGTTTCTCAATCGCCAACTCTATGTCATATTACAGATGAGAGTGAGGATGAAATTGATGAAGATGTCACTGAGACAACAGATGCGGATGGTGATTTAATCATAGATGGTGACAATAAGAATGGGATCAAGAAGAGAAGACGATCCAGTGTTGCATCTGCTGATATGGTTTACAACAGAGCCATAATCAATAAGGATAATACAAATAGAAGTGGGTTAAATGATGTCAATGGTGGTATTCCATCGAAGAAATTTGTGATATCTATTTCTAAGGGATCTGGTACATTGGGTCGTGATGCAACTTGGGATGAATTTCCAAATGGTAGATTTGGTGACTCTAGATCTCCTGCATATGGTGAGATTGATGGTTATGGTCCTACGATTAAGGTTAGTAACAAGAAAGCATATGAACTTTGGGGTCAACCATCCAATATTAAAGATTTGAAAACTGTGTTTATTAAATACCTGGAGGGTTCCATAGAGGCTCTACCATGGTGTGATTTGGGATTATCCCCAGAGACTGCATTGATTCAAGAAGAATTGATTCAATTAAATCATAGAGGTTATTTAACCTTAGCTTCACAACCAGCCGCAAATGCTGCTTCGAGTACGGACAAGATCTTTGGTTGGGGTCCAGCAAATGGGTTGGTATATCAAAAGGGATTCGTAGAAATGTTTATTCATAAACAACAATGGGAATCTATTCTTAAACCGAAATTAGATCATTACGGACGTCGTAAAGTCAGTTATTACGTTGGTGATGCTAGTGGATCCTTTGACACGAATCTTGATCCTGGTAGCTCCAATGTTGTCACATGGGGTGTATTCCCAAATAGTCAAGTGATCCAAACTACAATTATTGAAGAGGAATCCTTTCAAGCATGGAGAGACGAAGCATTCAGTATATGGTCTGAGTGGGCGAAATTATTTCCTAGAAATACACCAACTAATAGTTTTCTGAGACAAATCCATTCCGACTATTGTATTGTGTCTATTGTTCACCATGATTTTATTGAGATTGATGAATTATGGGAGATATTACTTGATTAAAATCTGTGTGGAATTCCGTGCATATGTGTGCGAATGTATACGTATATATATAGATCAATATTTTTAATAGTATTATTTATTCGAGATTATTGGCTTTCCTCTTTCTTGAAATTGATGTATTTGGTACATGATCCCTCTCTAACTTTGCCTGAAAGTATTCGCTCATCTTATAATCTCTATCTGTATTCCATTCCTTATTAGTACCGCCTAAGAACATTGCTTGAGAACTCTGAAACATAAAGGTACCTCTAACGAAAATTGTACCCTGTCTAAAGATTATCTTAGATCCCAGAGGGCAAGTACCCCAATTGATCGGATTTGAGTTTATGGCAAAGAATATGCCACCAGCTTTACTCTGTATCGTAAACTTATACACAGATTTATCCTGAGAGTTGTTGTTATTACCTTGATTGTTATAAGTTGTCTCCTCTTCATCTTCATCCATATTCACCTGATTAATTACATCAAACCTTGCTGGGCCCTGTGCAGTAGCATTACTGTTTCTCACTCTATCTACTTTCTGATTCTTGGGGTCAATCTTTGCATGAAGATCATCCACCTGAGACTGCTTCGATTTACTTACGTTCTCCACCATCAGAACCTGAAACAGCAACTCCCTATCGATCCTGATCAATTTCTGTTCAATGACCCGCTCGTGGGGCATTCCCCTGAGCCAAGGTTCATTGTTATACGCTTTGAAGATTAGCTCATCCCTTGCATTCAGCGCGGCTCTGTTGCTCGGCAGTGCAATCGGCAGTGTAATGTCGTTAAATATGACGCCAGTGGACATTATCCCCCCTTCTAACCTGTCTTAGTCTCTCTCATCTCTTTTAACAAGCAATCTTTCATTTTGGAAATTCTACCTTTTTTCAATCATCTGTCGTATTCCGAACAAAACTGGAAACAGAAACAAGCTGGAAACATACTGGAAATGCACCAGAAAGTAACAAAATACAACCCACCCTGCACTGTACATGCCGCTCACTTCACAAGTCCACTTTCTTTAAGTTAAAAACTACCTCGAGAATCACCCCCTCCAGCAGCTGAATCCAGCAACCGTTCTCAGCCTCGAATATAATGTCCCCACGCATGCCTATCTATAGACCGGAAGACGACTCTCCATTCGGATAATTCCCAGATGGACCGGACTCGAGTGGCTGCAAGAATGTGTCCCCGACTCCCACTTCCACTCTCTCTCTCTTGTTCTTTCTCCTAAGTCAATACGTTAAATTAATTCTCTGCTTTTGTGCCTAAAAACTCCGGAACAACTTTCGGAACAATTTTTTCCACGAAATGTATAGCTAAGCAATAAAAAAAAAACGTCATGTATCAAAAAAAAAAAGCACCATTTCTCGGAAAAACTCTTTTGTTGTTCGTTTCCCAATACAGTCTCTTGACTTTTATAGGACGATATCGTCTGTTATTATTGTTATTTCCGGTTATCACGAAGAAACAGTGCAGGGTCCCCACGGACCAACCCACGTACTGGATAGTCAATTCTTAAACTCTTGGCTTTTGCCTGATTGAGAACTTCCTGCACAGCAGGAAGTATCCCCCACTGACAGGAGAACTAAATCCTGTCCTCTGACATTCCTGTGTCATTGCGTGAAATATTTCCTAAGGAGACGCTCCCCAACAGGTAACTGCTCCCCACTGGCTGATAGAATTTTTCGGATGTGGCAGCGGGTACTCTGGGGATTAACTATTTTCCCCCCTGGTATACTATGCGTTACTTTACATTAAAAAACACTGAACTCCTATCTATTATTCCGCGAGAGTTCATGATGCGTATAATTTAATCGGAAACCCACTAGGCATAGTTTATCCTGGACAACTCTGGTTGCTGTTGGTTTTTTAAATATTATAATATATATATATATAAACAATTATTTGAAGCAGGAAACCTGATGTCAGGCACTTGACACATTAAGGCACCATTTTTATTTAGCTAATCGAAACGCTCCATGTTTGAGAATTGTGAGATAAATAACTTTAAGATTTTGAGTAAAGTCGGATCAGGTGCCTATGGCCTTGTCTTCCGTGTCACTGATGTGCTCACAAATACGCAATATGCTATCAAAGCAGTGTTGAAGGTAAAGAGCAAAAATAACTTTGAGACGATCCAGGAGGTTCTAGAGCGTCATCTTTGTGAATTGTTCCAACTATCGGATAGAAAATTATCCCTACGATGTCTTAACTTACAATCAATCGCTAATTTAGACGAAACAACTTTAGATCAAGCTCCATACTATAGAGAGATTTCATTACATTTAAGGGTCCATTCACATCCAAATGTTGTTACCATCCATCAGGTATTGGATTCACCAATGGTTACCTTCATTGTGATGGATTTTTTCGGAAACGACTTGTTTACATCAATTGTTGATGATCAATATTTCGCAAATAATGGTCTTTTGATCAAGAAAGTCTTCTTACAATTATGTTCTGCATTGGACTATTGTCACCAAAATAAAGTTTATCATTGTGATATCAAGCCAGAGAATATCTTATTGGACGATAGGGATAACGTCTACTTATGTGATTTTGGTCTTTCAACTGCTTCGTCGACTATATCACCAAACGTTTGCATCGGTAGTTCATACTATATGGCCCCAGAGAGAGTCCTTTATTGTGATGATAACTGTGATGAGTTACAATTTCCAACAAGTAAAGGTGATATTTGGTCATTGGGCATTATCCTGATTAATTTAACTTGTATCAGGAACCCATGGTTAAAGGCACATCAAAATGAGGACAAAACTTTCCATCATTTCATCAAGGACCCAACAGTCCTTACCAGAATCCTCCCGGTTTCCAACGATTTCTATCTATTATTATTATCTATTTTACAAATGAACCCATGTGATAGAACAAATTTATCCCAATTAATGTACAATGTCTCTGTTACTACATCTTTTACCACAGAGGGTCCACTTGCAAAAGTCGATATTTTGAACTATAATTACAACGGAACCTCAGAACAAGAACAAGTCGAGTTATCCGAATATCAAGAATTTTGTGAATTATACGGTAAGGGCTGTGATTCACTTGATAGTCTTGCTAGTACTGCCTCTAATAGTAGTGTTGCCGTCCATAAAATCTTTGATCAATTTAATTGTACGACAACAACCATTTCTTCTGCAGGTTGTACAGGCATAAATAGTCCCGCATCGTTAGTTGATAACACATGCAACTCAAAGAAACACGAAAATTTTAATGATGAATTACGCGATAGATTGTTAAGATTGCAAAATACGATGGAAGATGTACAGTAATTTGTAAAATTAGCAACACCACTCCCCCACCACCTTAATGACTTAATGACACCCAACCTTATTTAATGAACAAATATAAACATATATATATTTTTATAGACATCCCCTAATATTTTATTACAGTTTGCAATTTTTAGTCGAATTTATATATATTTATATTGGAAGTTTTTATATAGCCAGCCATAGTTAGTTTATTATCTCTAGATATTTACATACATGCCCTTGTCAACTTTATAATCTTTCGATGACAATAGAGGAAGCACCACCACCACCATTACAGATAGCAGCAACACCTAACTTACCTTTCTCTTGTTTTAAGATAGATAGTAAAGTGACAACAATTCTAGCACCAGAACAACCCAATGGGTGACCCAAAGCAACGGCACCACCGTAGACATTAACCTTCTTGTCGGACAACTTTAAGATCTTTGTGTTAGCTAAACCAACAACGGAGAAAGCTTCATTGAATTCGAAGAAATCAATATCATTTATGTCAACATTAGCATGCTTCAAGGCCTTTGGAACAGCTAAAGATGGAGCCCAGGTGAAGTCAGCTGGATGATGAGCAGCTTCACCCCAACCTCTAATGACAGCCAAAGGAGTTAAATTCAATTCCTTTAACTTGCTTTCAGAGACTAAGATGACCGCAGCGGCACCATCATTCAATGGGGAAGCATTTGGAGCAGTGACAGTACCATTCTCCTTTTGGAACACAGTTCTAGCGGATCTTAACTTTTCAACGTTTAATCTAGTTGGTTCTTCATCTCTAGAGACAATAGTATCAGCTTTACCACGGAAACCCTTGATAGTGACTGGAACAATCTCGTCATCAAACTTACCATCATTTTGAGCAACTTGAGCCTTTTGATAAGATGCGATTGCAAAATCATCTTGTTCTTGACGTGTAATTTCCCAGTCCTTAGCACACTTTTCAGCATGGACACCCATAGCCTCGCCATCATAGGCATCATTGATACCATCCCTTGGTACTGCGTCGATCAATTGTGTGTTACCAAATCTAGCACCACCACGAGCAGCTGGCATGTAGTAAGGGGCATTAGTCATGGATTCACAACCACCAGCAATGACAACATCAGCATTACCACACTTGATACTCTGAGCACCTAAAATGATCGCCTTTAAAGCAGAGGCACAAACCTTGTTGACGGTGGTAGCAACAATGTGGTTACTAACACCAGCACCAAGAGCAACTTGTCTAGCTGGAGCTTGACCTAAGTTAGCAGAGAGAACGTTACCAAAGAAAATCTCCTCGTAATCCTTAGTGGCGTCCAATTGGGGGACACGTTCCATTGCAGCCTTGACTGCAATGGAGCCCAATTCAGTTGCAGTCTTAGGGGAAAGGGCGCCTTGGAAAGCACCCATTGGAGTTCTAGTTGAAGAGACGATGTATACGTTGTCAGACATGGCTTGTGGTTCGATATAGACTTTGAATTTGAAAAAACTCCCCCAACTGGAAAGTGATCAAATGTTTTAATTTTATATACCATTAATATCCTGATATTAGTTTTCGCGAAAAAAGCGACAAAGCCGAAATATTAAAGATTCGCATAGAATAAACGATTTTACGAGTAAACGATATGTCCGTTGTTATTAGTGATATTTACAGAGTTGTTTAGTATATAGTTGGGTGATAATTAGTGCTGTGCTAACGTCTTGGTGTGTGGTAAAGACCCCGAAGAGTTCTTCCAGCGGCGTAGGGGTTCTTTTTGAGTCTGTCGAGCTTTTCAAAGATGATCATCTCGCAAAAATACTTGAGGTCTTTGGCGGACTCGATATCTATAAAGTATTCAGGATAACGGTTGCTGAGCCAGAAGTACAGCATGATGATGTTGTATAGGGATTCGTAGTGCTCGAGGCCCAGGTTCTCGTCTGTGATGCATTTGTAGTCAAGCAGCTCGAATGGAAATTTGTAAGAAAGCAGGCCTCTTGTGTCTCTATTAGCGATTGTTTGGCAAAACTTGGTGAAGGCCCTGTTTACTAAGGGTAGATCCTTCACTGGGGCTGTACTGAGTCTCAATTTCTCGTGAAACGGGATGTTCTCTATGTGTTCAAAGAGACTAATGGTACGCAACTTGTTGTCTAGTCCCGAAAGCGTGTACATCCTGGCAGGGTTCTTCTCCAATTGTTGAGCAAATGTCTCTAATAGCAATGTAAGACTTGTGCCAGGTGGGTATCTAATCATTAATTGTGCGCAGATCTCGTCAGTGGGCCAAATTACAACTTTGTCCAAGTAATCAATCGGAGCTTCGATCCCTTTTCGGACGTTGGCAAGTACAGATGGGGACATTGCCGTGATAAGCCCCTTGGGTCTCTCTCCTGTGGCATTCGTCCTAAATCTACCGGCACGACCACCGATTTGTTTGATGTTGGAAGAAGTTAGATGTTGCATTTCCTTACCGTTGAATTTCATGTCCGTAGTGAAAATGATTCTGTCGATGGAGAGGTTTAACCCCATTCCAATGGCATCAGACGCAACCAGGATATCATATTCTCCATTGTTAAATAACGTCGCTTGTTGGACTCTTGTTTCTGGAGGTAATGACCCGTAAATGACAGCCACTTTCAAATTTGTCGTTTTTTCAATCTCAAGTTTCAAATCAAGAATCTTCTTCTTTGAAAACGCTACTATACAATCACCCTTTCTCAGACTCTTGCTTAGATTCCCCTTAGAAATAGATCTTTTCTCCACCTCTAATTGTCCCAATCTTTCGTATTCATTGACGGTTAAATTATCACCGGTTAATTTGACCAATTTTTGAACAATAGGTAAGACACTCTTTTCACCACATACATGAATTTCCTTAGCTCTAGCCCCCAACAATGCGTTAGTCCAGGCCCATCCTCGATCCTCATCTCCCATCATTTGAATCTCATCAAGAACCACAACGTCAAAATTAGAGGATAAAGGAATCATTTCAACAGTACCCGAAGTTAACCCAACTTTATCTCCCAACACATCCTTTTCCCAAATAACTTCTTCACCGGTCAATAAATTACACATTATTCCCTCATTCTTGAACCTCTCGTAAACTTCTCTAGCAAGTAGACGTAATGGACCACCATAATAACCTCTTTCTACTTCCTTCAGTCTTTGTAATGCACGATACGTCTTCCCAGAATTAGTGGGACCCAGATGCATAATAATATGACGTTTCATCTTTCTGGCCTCAGAGAACCACTCAGTTGGATGGGCAATGTCAATAGTCTGGGGATCATCAGTATCTAGGGTCTCTAGTCTTTGGGGAACGATCTCATTCCCATATATATGCGACAGTGTACCAGTGAGGATGTGATCAAACTCGGACTGCCTTGTGGGGTTTCCCTTTAACAAAATGGACCAGGTGTTCGGCGGTATCAAATCCAGTTTGAGAAGTTGTGGTACAAGATTAAACGGTTCAGTCGGTTGGATTGTTTGTAAAATGGAAGGTTTATATGATTTTACTTTCTCGGGTAAACTTGGATCATTCAGTTGGGTATAAAGATAGTTTCGAAGCCTTTGCCATGTAAGTACTTTCAACTGGTACTCCTTGTTGTTTTTGTTGTTCGAGACCACTTGGGTATGGTATAGAGTCGTCAGAGCCTGATCTAGATGCTCCTTGAACGAGGAATCCTTGAGGTATATGGAACCCTCGTTCTTTAACTTAAAATCATACCCTTTCTCTGACCAATTATCCTTTTCTCGTTCAAACTTTGGCACCTCAGACAAATCTGGGGTCTGCAATACCCATTTATCATTATTGAAAATATCATTTATAGTGTTTCTATTGGGTTTATTGTAATTATTTCTCGCTATAATTCTGGGAAACAATGCAATATATCGTCCTTGTAAACTCCTACTTGTTAACCTTAGCATAATAGCCCCTCTCTGTCTCTGTTTCTGCCTCCTCTGACTACTGTCAAAGTTTTAGCTATGTCATTGTATCAAACATATTTAATTTTTCACATATGCGAAAAACATATTAGATCTATAAAAACATATCAAATAAACACAAACTTATATACATAATCTAATGAGATCTAGGACTTTTCTTCATCAATGCCATCGTATTTTGAATCCACGTGTCGTCACCACCATTTTCTGCTATGGTTTCATATACAGTTGCTGTAGGAAACTCAGCTAGGCTCTTGTTCTCGTAACCGATAATGGCTGCGTTTCTTGTACTTGGAATTCTCAACATTTCCTTTTCTACTTTCCATCCAACCTTCTCCGCAATGTACTCTACATGGTCAACAAGGCCAGCGTATGTACTGTTGCCGTTCACGCTGGTACGATCCTTTCGTACGTTGTAACGCATACGCGCACCGGATAAGTTATGTGAACAACATGGTATCACGACAAATGGGTAACCCAACAATGGAATCCAGCAAGTCAATTCGTCAGAGTGGTTGCCGACGATGAAGGTATCTGGTTCGAATTCAGCAACGCAGACCTGTGGTGACTTTAACAGGTCCTCACTTGAGTAAACTATCGTTGCAGGGGCGATATATTCGTGAGCCATCTGGATAGAGAATAATCTTCCATTATGTTTCATATCTGGTATACGTTTTTGAACCTCTGGATGTGGACGTAAAAGAACGGAAGGAATGATTACTTGTTCCTTGAGGCTGGCTTGTACTTCAGGTGGGTAAATAGACCATGATTTACGATGTCTGGCGTCAATACCTTCACCCTTAATGCCTTCGAGAATCAAAAGGTAGACCAAAGCCCCGTTGCCACAACCCAAATCCCTAAATTGCATCTTTGACTTATAATCAGCCCCATATATTTTAATCCATAGCTCAATTAAAAATGCTGCAATGGCTATATCCTCAAAGACATGTTTCTTTGGATCAGTTGATTCAGCCCAGTTATCTACCAAAAATTTAGAGTACTTCTTCTTCAAGTAAATGTATTGATTTTGGAATTTAACTTTGTCAACGACCAGATCATGGTTAACTTTCTTCTCGTATCCAGTCATGACACCACGAGAATGTTTGAATGCAGTTTGTAATAGTCTGTACGCAGTTCTAACAACCCTTTGAGATTCGTCATGGAGAAGGCTTATCTCTGAATCCTCGAATGGGATGTAATGCACTGAGAGCGTCTTCTCATGGAAAAGAATACCAACGGACTTAACTTGGGGGATATAAAATGGGCACTCCTCGATACTTCTTAAATGGGGTGTATATACGATTAGGGAATCCTTAGACTTTAAGGAATTTAATATTAGACATGTCTGGTTAATAATTGCATCCTTGTATGGGTTTCTTGGCTGGATACGTCTAACAATCTCAATCTTTGTAAATAGTTGTAAATCAGGCGAAGTTTCAATATCTCTAGCGGCAATATCTTCCAAATTACATTTCTTGGCCTCCACATCAGATGTTTCAAAAGTTTGTGATTGGTACTCAACAAGTCTTGTCCCCTCCTGGGATTCCCCACAAAGCTCAAATACCCTCTCACTCAGTATATCTGCTCTTAAAATCGCTGTAGAGTTGATATTGGGTTCCCTGATCAAATGCAGCATCGCAGTCTCAAAGTTCTCTCTCGAGAACTCCACGGCAGATTGCGAATCCGTAGAATACATGTTCACCCAGCGGCCCCCTAGGACACTCTTAATATCTGGGCCATACTTAAATCCCTCTTTGTGCTCTGCAGATGCTGCTTTGGCCATTCTAGTCAATCTAGCGTTGACTTTTTGATTTTTATTTCTAGAGTCCTGTTGGGCATCTGAATAAAATGTTTCAATATCAGACAGTCGTTTTTTTTTTTATCTACAGGAAGAAAAATTAAATAATATTGACTTGTTATCAATGTGACAAGTTAATAACAAAAGGAGAAACAAACAACAACAAAGGATGTCTTCTTCGCAATTCAAGCAATTGGAAAAGCTAGGGAACGGTACATATGCGACTGTGTACAAAGGTTTAAACAAGACCACGGGTGTCTATGTTGCCCTGAAGGAAGTGAAGTTGGACTCCGAAGAAGGGACTCCTTCCACTGCTATCCGTGAAATCTCCCTGATGAAGGAGCTCAAGCATGAGAATATTGTCAGGTTATACGATGTTATCCATACGGAGAACAAATTGACGTTGGTGTTTGAGTTTATGGACAACGATTTGAAGAAGTACATGGACTCCAGATCTGTAGGGAATACTCCCAAGGGCTTGGAATTACATTTGGTCAAATACTTTCAATGGCAGTTACTTGAAGGGTTGGCCTTTTGCCACGAAAACAAGATCCTCCACCGTGATTTGAAGCCTCAAAACCTGTTGATTAACAAGAAGGGACAATTGAAGCTAGGTGATTTCGGTCTAGCAAGAGCCTTTGGTATCCCAGTAAACACTTTCTCCAGTGAAGTGGTTACTTTGTGGTACCGTGCACCAGATGTGCTTATGGGGTCCAGAACATATACTACATCGATCGATATTTGGTCTTGTGGGTGTATTCTCGCAGAGATGATCACTGGGAAGCCCTTATTCCCAGGTACAAACGACGAAGAACAATTGAAGTTGATTTTCGACATGATGGGTACGCCCAACGAGCAAACCTGGTCGGGTGTCACGACTCTGCCTAAGCACAATCCAAATTTCCAACCAAGAATGGCTAAAGATCTCAAAATGGTTTTGCAACCTTATTGCAAGGGCGATTTGGACAAGGTCGTCATCGAACTGTTACACGAATTGCTCCAGTTGAACCCAGATATGAGACTTAGTGCCAAACAGGCCCTTCACCATCCATGGTTTGCTGAGTACTATCAACCACAGCCTCGCTAAAAGGACCCCCTACATACTAATATATACAAGACTACGCAATACGACACAACAGATATATATATCAACGACTCCCACGCAGTCCCACAACACCTCAGACTTCATTAGATCGCCTTCAACAAGTCTGTTATCTTTATCTAAAGGTCCAACATCGTCCAGAGCGACTTTTGTTTGCGGGTAACTTTTCGAGCTTTTTTTTTTCAAATGGTTTGTTTCGAGACTGTCAACAACAATAATCTCCTTTAATGATTTGATCTAGTCCTCTTTTGGTCACAAACTCAGCCAGTCGCTGCATTAAAGAGCTTTATTTCCGTGTAAAGACTGCCCCAGGGAACCTATCTGACGATTACTCCACCTTTTCTGCCCAGGTTATGATCACAAGCTTACAAATTACGTGTTTTACCAGTTCTCATTTCTAGTCATACCTACATTTTCATTCGCTTTATTACTCTAATTTGAACATGTCCTCTTTAAAAGTGCTTACTCTGGGTAAAAATCCCAATATTTTGCTGTATTCCTCCAGATTTCAGCTTGCAAACAGTGTTGACTTGTTTCATATCGATGACGTTGAGACCGATTCCTATGAAATGGAAACATTTGCATATGGTATTGACAAGTTCTCCCTAACAAACCAATTTAAGTCAGTCCAATCCATGATTGGAAACATTAAGGGTCAGGATCTCATCTTCGATGTCATCATCTTAAGTGCCTCCTCCCTTCAAGAATTGTCCAGCGTCGCATCACAATTGAGTCCTCTCATCAATAACAACACAAAGATCTTTTTGGAGTCAACAGGATTTATCCAATTGGAACCCTTTGTTAAGATGTCCATGAACGTCTCAAAGTTAAATATTTTCAGTATGGTGTCCGATTTTGATATCCGTCAAGTGGGTCCTAACAAATACAAACAATTCAGAACAAGTAACTTAAATACAAAAAATACCATTTATATTGGTGACTCCTCCGCATGTTTAAATGGTAAATACAGTTCCAACGTCAATAATTTGTTAAGCACCTTTGAGAGATTGTTTGAGAAATTATTCCCAAAGGATCGCATTGATCTATGCCACCAATCCCCAGTGGAATTTCTCTCTAGACAATGGATGTTTGCCATTCCAAACATTTGTTTTGAAACATTGATGATCCTTTTGGAGGAGAGCAATCCTAAATCATTAATTGATCAAATCTTGGCTAAACCATTAATCTCTGGTTTAGTCACTGAGACCGTCAAGATTGCCAAGTCTATGGGCGCTGATTTGAACATGGGTGATGTAAATTTAGACAACGAAACCGACCTATTGAATTATTGGTCCGAGCAAAACTCTATTGAAAATGAGATGCCAGCATTGTTGTATCATTTCATTCATAGAACTGCACCATTAAACTTTGATATCTCTTTGTTACAGACTATTCTATTGGCCGATGACTTTAATATCAAGACCCCATATTTGGAATTTTTGTACTCTATTATGTCTCAAATTCAAAAATTAAACGATGGACAATCTAAATGGTTCACTAGATCTCAGGATATCAAGGATTTTACAAACAAAATTAATACATTAACCAATGAAAATAATTCATATTTTAAAAAAATTGAGTCCTTAACACATGAATTACAAAAGAATGAAACATTGATGAATCAATACAAAACCAACGATGAAAATTTAAATAATCAAATTCAAATATTAAAAGATCAATTGAATTCTTTTGAAAAAGATAATGCATTATTGTTACAAAATCACAAAAGAGAAATTGATAGTTTACAACAACAATTGAAAAACACATCAATCTCATCTAATGGAAGCGATAGACAAATGGCATACAATGGTAACTTTGAACTACAATCCCAACAGCAACAATCACAAACACAGATACCTAACTCTCAAGTACAAAAACTGGCTCATAACGATGAGTATAAGTCTACTGGTACTCCTAACCTAGCTGATCTTCAAGATATGGCTGTATTTGGTGTTAATTATGGTGAATCTCCAATGAAACAAGAAACTCACTCGTCAAACCTTTCTGTCCATGACAATAATCATTTGCAATCAACAAGTAATAGTGCCAGTTCTAACCATGTTGACTCAAAGACAATCTCATCCAATAATGAAAGTAGTAACAGTGGTACATCCTTAAAGGAGAAAGAATTGGAAATACGTAAGAGAGAATTAGAATTACAAGAACGTGAATTGGAGTTGCAAAAGAAGACTATGCAACAACAAATGCAAAGAAATCAATTGAAACAACAACAACAATCGAATGTGTATCCTCCAACGTCAGGTGCTGCACAACAACAACCACAATCAGCTGGCAATTTCGGCCGTAACAATAGAATGATGCATGGTGCCAATTCATCAGCCAATAACTTCCAAGAGCCATCTAATTCTAGTAGAGCTTTTGTCAATGGTGGATTCCCACAGGGTCAAGGTATGCCAATGCAGCAAGGTATGTCAATGCAACAAGGTATGCCAATGCAACAAAATATGCCAATGCAACAAAATATGTCAATGCAACAAGGTATGCAAGGTTATCCAAACCATGGTTTTAAGCCAACTAGTAGAAAGAATAGAAACAGTAATATGCCAATGCTAAGCAATCCATCAAACATACAATCTGCAAATACATTCGGTAATTATTCAAGACCTTCCACTGCTGGTAATGGTAACCCAAACCAAAGTAGGTTGAACTCACTATCAAGTCAGAATATCATGGCGTTACAAAATCGTCCAAGACAGCAACAGCAACAACAATTTGGTAGTCAAAGAGGTGGGAACAACATTATGTCC
This sequence comes from Jamesozyma jinghongensis, assembly GCA_030572895.1. Classification (NCBI taxonomy): domain Eukaryota; kingdom Fungi; phylum Ascomycota; class Saccharomycetes; order Saccharomycetales; family Saccharomycetaceae; genus Jamesozyma; species Jamesozyma jinghongensis. The sequence goes on from JAJMCG010000011.1 coordinate 21,541, forward strand.
ATGAATAACAACAGTATGCCACAAATGGTTACACAAAGGCAATATAGTTCAAATTCTATTAATCAAAATCCTAACATTGGTCAAAACATAGATCCAAATGTTTCTACAAACACAGTCATTCATACTAATCCTCAACAAGCCATGAACTTAAACAATATTCAACAGCCATCGCAACCACAGCAACAGCAACAACCAATTGTTCCGAGAATTAACTTGAACGATACCGAATCACCAATTAAAGTACGAGTTGATTCTCCAGCTGTCTCTCAAGCTGCAACATTTACCTCCGAGACAACTACAGATTCGGATGGTAAGAAGAAGAAGAAAAAGAACAAGTTTGGTTTCTTCAAGAAGAAGTCCAAGGACTAATAGGTGCGTATCATTTTATATTTTATTTACTTTTAAGTTAAAGAATATTTTAGGTCAAAGTGAAAACTACAGAAATAAGACTATTTGGAATCTAAGAGAAGATAAAAATTTATTTAAAAATGATCTCTAGCGGGATCGAACCGCTGATCCCGGCGTTATTAGCACCGTGCCTTAACCAACTGGGCCAAGAGATCTCTTTATTGATATTTTCAAGAAAAATAAGATATTTATGTTCTATAGTTTTTATTCAACGAGTCTGGCTTATATTGAACTCTATTAATCCCCAATAAATTTTTATTTTGTTTTTTTAGTTGGAAGTTTTTTTTTATGAGCTCTACTACGTTTTTTAGTGGTAGTTGTGGAAATAAATCGATTTATTTTGCAAAGAAAACTCCAAATGAATTTCCGAAAAAGGTCCAAGAACAATCAGAATAAAACGTTTGTTATGCCAAAGTATAAACTCCATATCATGACTCAACTGGGTTTTCTTTTCTCAGAAACTCATTTTCATATCCTCAAAATATTAATTGTAGTTCTTACGCGTAATTAAGTATTTTATGAAATCAAAACAAACATATCATCGAATGCAAAGAGATCCAAGTCCGCCCAGTAACTAATGACAATCAATGACTCCATTATTGAGATTTTGGAGAATGGAACCTCTAGTGAGCATATAGAAGTGGATGATGACGTTGAGATTATGGCAGTTTCCCAAAAGGAAGTGATTGATCTTTCCCTCAGTGCTTCAGTGGATGCATTTCCTTCTTCCCCAGGGAGACATGAATCTAATAAGGAGTCTGTTATAGAGGTTGAGAATAGTAAGAAAGAATTGTTTGTTCCCTTGTCAGGCGATAATAATAGTCACAGTATTGACATATCAATTCAAAACCAAGATACATATGGCAACATATCGAAAACTGATGAAGGACAAAAGAGACCGATTTCAAGCAAGAGACTACTTGATGCTATTCTATCTGATGATACATTTTCTGATAGTACAGGACTTGATAAGTCAATTGTGCGATCTTCGAATGTCTTGGTAGATAACTCTAGGACAGTAGCGAATCATATTTCCAAGATGGACAACACAGCTACACAACGTCGAAATAGCGATTTAATTAATGAAAGATCTTTGGTAATATCTGAGATAGAAAACGAAACTAACCAAAATGAATTAATAGAGATTCAAGCCACTACTGCCGAATTTGAGGATGATAATATTGTAAGAGGAACTCAATCATCTCAGAATATATTCAAAACTTATCCATTATCTTCACCTATAATAGAAAAGGCAAGTGTAAGAGACGGGCCACCTATATTACAAGCAAATGATTCTATACAACTTGATTTCGTTGCTATTGATGAGGATAAAGAGGATGATTTTGCACCTTCTACAGAAACAAGAAAAGAAATGAATGATTTAAATACGATAGAGTTGAAGACAACGAGGAAATTAAAAAGCAGTAAACCATTCATTACCAGAGCTAACGTTGTCAATCCTAACAATTCTGATAGCGTTGAATTAAAGGTATCCCGATTTTTGGATGATGAGGAAGATGCTATTATAAATTCTAGTGATCTGATCTCTACACCAGCAAAGAGACAAAAGATGTTTCATGGTGGTAATAGTCAACCAGATATTAGTTCTAATACAAATGTTATTTTACCTGTTCAAAGGTCAAAGACAATGGGCCCAGAGGCTGAGTTTGGTAGAACTATGAGTAAAACTCCAAAGATTGATCAGTTCAATAAAGAATTAGGAAGCTATATTATCAATGGGCAATACTTTACAGAAGATGAATCAAAGAATATGATACGACATTGGTTAAGAGGCGATAAGAATCTTTTTAAACAAGCAAATCAAATCTTTAGAGATAATGATAAGGCAAGAGCTCCTATAATTGTTGAGATGAAACGAGATCTAATAGAAAATTTCAAACAAACAAACCTTAACCTTAAGGAGTTAATTGCTCCGGCAACCTTACAATCTGGTTATGAAAATGATGACCCGTTAATAAGATTTCTTAGAAGGTGTAATAGTATATATGATTTTAATCATGACTATTACTATCCTACTGAAATGAAAATAATTGAGGAAAATGTTGTGATATTATATTACGATGCACAGGATTTCTTTGTTCAATACGCTAAACAGAAGAAGAAATTATACAAAAGTGTTCGGAAATTCTCCAAGGATGGCAAATTTGTAATTCTAGTTTTGAATGACGTAAATAAATTTATGAGAGCTATGGACAATTTAGAAGATATTAGGTATAAGGCTAGAGTAAATGAGCAGCTAGGAGGTGAATACAGTGGACGAGAAGCAAGTAAATTGAAATCGAAGAAAACTGAAGAGGTTCAGAACCTTGACATGAAGAGATTTGACCTTGAGCAAAGAATACGGTATATTGACAGAGAATGGAAAGTGAAAGTTCATACTGTAAATTCACATATGGAGTTTATAAATTCCTTGCCTAACCTCGTTACCTTAATTGGGAAACAGAGGATGGACCCAGCTTTAAGGTTTATGAAATATGCTCATATTAATGTCAAATCTGGTCAGGACAAGACTGACATTCTTAGAAGGACGATTCATGACATTGGTAGAGTACCGGATTTAAAAGCCGGTAGTATTGTTAAACAATATTCAAATTTCCAAGACCTTCTGCATGATTTTGAAAGTAATAACTTAAAACCAGGATTAGATGGTCGACCAATTATGACTGAGGCCATGGAGAAAAAATTGCGCAAACTATTTACAAGTAAAGATCCAAACGAAATAATCTCTTAAAACAAGTAGAATTTGGGTATACAGATATATATATAGACATCTCAAAACTCAATCACATGTGTGTCCTCGACCATTTAATAAATTGCATTTTGCATAAAGTACTGCAAGAATATGTTAATAATTTTTCATCTCTTGTTTCATTAAATTAGACTATAATACATACTTGACAGCTAAATAATCATCCTCATTTAATCTCTCTTTTAATGGTTCAATAGCTTGGTATCCACTGCTCAATTTTTCTAATTCTTGTTCAGTGAATTTAATGCCACCGGAAATCAAATGTCCTAAAAAGTTTAGCACTCTATCAATGATATTAATTTCATTATCATTATTTAAACAATCGATAGTGGATTCAACAATACCATCCTTCCTGAAAATCGCTATTAATGTTTCATTCACTGGGACAGATGTCAAGAACGCAGTTAAAAGAGCAATTGCTCTCATCTTCAACTTTGTCTTAGCATCCTTATCATTTAGTACTGGAGCGATGATATCTAGCCCATTTAAATTCTGGAATGCTTCAGCTGAGCTTTGATGGTTTCTAACCAAATTTGATAAAGCGTAAAAGGCCTTAGTTCTAACGTCAAATGGCTGTTTTGGATCCTTGGCTAAATTGATGATCTTTTGCAAACCGCCTTCATGTTTCAAAAAGTTGTCCTGCGAAGGGATATTATTTTGGACAGCGGTGCCAATAATGGATAAGGCCCCTGAACGCATTTCAGGTTCCTCAAATGATAAGATCTTTAATAATGGATCCCAGAGTTTTAAATTTTCAATATTGTTAGCGTTATCTAAATTTTCAATTAACATTTCAAAGTTGTCTAGACAAATCAACTTGTTTTCCAAAGTGCATTTAGGTTCCATGATGGCTTCCATGTTTTGTTTCATTAGAGTTGGATCATCTGGGCCACTGCCACCGAAAAGTTGTTCTAGAAGCTTAGGATCAGGAGCGCCAGCTTTAGCAATGGCTTCTTTGTCTCCCTGGGAGTTAGCAATAGACCAATGTAGTAATTTTTCCATCTTTGAATAGTTTTAGACCTTTCTAAAGTGATTTTCCAATTAGTTCTAATTAAAAATAAGTTTCTTATATAATTTTTTAAGCTCATCGCTGAAAAAATTCTGGAAATTTCTAGAATTTCTAGAAGAAAAACGGGAAGCACTCCTGGTTAAAATTAGGAAGTGCTTCCTAATTTTAAACAACGATAATAAGCTAACATAGAGTTAGAAATCGGATTTATATTCACATAAATATGTTACAATGAGGTGTTAGTCATTTAAATTTGTTTTGTTATGAAGTAGTTTTCCCATCCTCGTTTTATATTCGTTTTATTATTGTTTATTGTAAATCTCAAAATATTTTTATTGAATTCATTGCATTTATTATATAACAACATTATTTAAAATATTATTGACGTATCATACTATTGTTTTTCTTGATAAACTCATCCAGCTTGTAAACAAAGTCCAATCCAACGGATTTCAAGTCATCGATTTGTTTTCTTGTTGATTTGATCGAGGCTGGGGACAACATTTCATCGTTTAATAGTTGCTTGTCGATCAGCTGGAAATGTTTATCTACCTCATCGTTACACCAATTGACCAAGATAGACGAAAACTTGTTATCAATAGAATTCTGATCAAAGAACTTGGGGAAAATTTTTTCAAAATTTAATACCGTTTGCTTAATAGTTTGAATTCGAATTACTGCGAGTTGAGTCAAATAATTTATGGGACTATCGAAGGAGCCTATCTGTAAAATTAATTCCTCAATCATATTTGATCTATTTTGCAAAAAGAGATCCAGACTTTGTTCAGAGAGTCCCAACTTAATCATCGTTTGAACGTCTCTAATCAATTGCGATATCTCTGTATGGAAAAGAATTGTTTGCGACAATTTATTGCAGATAATGTCGCGTCTTTGATTAACCTTCAACAGTAATAAATTGTACAAAATAGTATTATCATCTGGATCGGTGTTACGGGCATTATCCCTTTCCAAGGAATCGATCAATACATTTAACCTTTGTTCAATATCCAATAATGCATCCACTGCAGTGGTAAATTTCAATCTGGCTATTTGAATATCGATTTCCTCGATGTTATCATCCAAATCCTTTAATTGTTTAGACAATGAATTCGCACTATTGTTTAATGTGGTCGAATGCATGGATAGTGTCAAACTTTGTAAAAGGAATTGATCTGAGACACCGTTTGTAATGCTATTAGGATTATTAGTGCCACTTGTCATTCCAAACCCTTGACTATTTCTGCTCGGGGTCGTTGAGGTTCCCATACTACGTCTGTTGCTCTTAATAGGACTCTTGTTTATGTTGTGATCTCTCACAGGCGTCTGCTGTGTTGATTGTAGATATCTAAAGGATGCCTTAATCTTCTTTTCATTCTCCCTTTCACCCTGAACAATATCACATAAATCATCTTTGGCCTTTCTAATAGAATCCAATACTCTAAAACATTCTCTTTCATCTCTTGTTTCATAGACTAATCCACTGTTCGTCTTCCCTGAGGTCTCATTATTAGTCAGAGTATCAATCTTGAATATTAATCTATTGGAATCTGGTTCCTTAGTTACTATAATATTCCTCAACTCTAAACATTGACTCAAAACAAAATCATTATTCTTACTCCTCGAGGCAATCAAGATTAAATCATTAAGGATATACAATTTTACAATTTGTAAAAACCTTAAAGTCGTGGGATTCAATTCTACCCATTCCGTTGCACTCTCCATTATCAAATGTCTATTCGTCTTCCTATTACCGTTTTCAAATATAACATTCTTTGCACCCTCAACATTTCTGACCAATTTATTCAATTCTTCACTCCAAATCTTATCCAAGATAAATATACTACTTCTATCTCTCCTTATATTCTCCCCATTCCTAACAGGAGGTAACAATGATGCATTGCTTCCATTGATTTCGTCAACTCTCTCAAACTCCAACCGTCTCTCTGCCATCTCCTCAAACCCCTTTATTACCTCATTCAGACTCTTAAAATTTGCTCTTAAAACCTTCAATTCATTTGATGCAGTGAATAAATCGTCGTTCACCTTTATGATCTCCCTATACGATTTATTTAGGTTACCCTTAACTTCAACTTGCACCCTATCTGACAAATTTGTCAAACTCTGTGTAAAGGTATCAATATCTAAGGCTGATACGGTACTTAGGGATTCCCTAACAAAGTTCTTTGCGTTGAAATTTGGATCAGAGAGTAATTCCCTAAGGGCGGAGGGCTGTAAGAACTCCTTCATTGAAGCTGTCTGAGGAGCTACCTCCTGTTGGGAGTCCTGGAAATCCATCATACTTGGTAATGGCATCGAATAATCCAAGGTTGGTGGGATATATGCCTCTGTATGGACAGATAGTCTTCTTTGCATGGAAGAGGCAGCTTTGTTCCTCTCCCTAGGGTTTAAAGTGGGCAAATTGCCATAAGCATTAGAATCCTTGGCTTGGCCATAGGAAACATTAAGGTTCATGTTTCCATAGGGGTTCCCACTTTTTTGAGACTGTTTGGTATTACCATTCTTCCCCTTTGAGATATTTGTAGTTGAATTGTCTTGGGATATATCAATAGACGGAACGATTGTGCCTGGCGAATGGCCTCTTGTGGAGGGCTTGCTGTCTTTACTCGGTTTCCAGTTATTTCGTGGCTTTCTGAGCGAGAAGTCAACCATAGTTATCGTCCTTTTTTGGGTGGTTTATTCGTTCGAGTGATTTAAAGGATTCAGTTTGAGCTTTTCGATATTGTTTTGTTTTTTATATCAGAAAATAATCAATTTGGAAAAATATTTCAAATAACAGCCAGAATTGTTAAAGGAATATCAATCTAAAAGATAAAGATAGAAGCACAAGATGAGTCTGAGCAGCGAGGAGTTGAACTATTTGGTGTGGAGGTACATGCAGGAAACGGGATTGGAGCTGAGCGGATTTGCGTTGCAAGATGAGACGCGAGTGTTGGAGTTCGATGAGAGGTATAAGGAACATGTCCCCCTAGGAACCCTTGTCAATTTGGTACAGAAGGGGATTCTGTACAGCGAGAGTGAGCTGCTTGTTAAGCGAAGCACTGGGGACGTTGTGGCGGGTGAGTTTGAAAACACGTTCAACCTTGTGGATGCATTGAATGTGGATAAAGAGAAGTATCCAGAGATTGCTGCTAGCGGCCGGTTTGCCCTAGAGAACGACGAAATGGAGATTCCAGAGGAATCCACTGTGGAGATTGCTATGGAGGAAAAGGTTTCGGCCAATGAGAATAAGGTAATGGTTTCCTTAACTGAGAAGTCGCAAGAACAAGAAGTCGCTGGACCGGCAGTCGATGTAGAAGATGTGTTTGTGAAGACCCTCAAGGAGACGTACAAGTTTTCAGAACCTATAATAACATGCACATGGAATCCGAAACATTTTAACACGCTTTGTGTGGGCGATAGGGACTCAATGGCTCGAATCATCGAGTTTGATATGGATGATTCCGAACATATTACTGTCAAACAAGTACACGAGTTAAAACATCCATTTGCATTAAGCTCTACTACAGGTAAGACCACAAATGAGATTACATGTCAAGGCTGGTCGCCAGATGGTGAATTGATTGCGAGTGCTGTTGAGAATGGTGAGATTAGACTTTGGAGTCGTGATGGTGGATTAAAAAATGTATTTAATTTTCACAGATGTCCCATTGTGACTTTAAAATGGAACATCAATTCGATCTATTTTATCTCATTAGATGTGGAGAACGTGGCGATACTTTGGAACGCTCTAAGTGGGACTGTGTTACAACATTTCCAATTGAATGATTCGAAAATGAGTAAGTCGACACAGTCACTTGGGGTTGATGTCGAATGGGTAGATATTGATAAGTTCGTTTTACCGGGACCCAATGGTTCTCTAGCGGTATACCAAATAAATGAAGAAAATTCTATAGGTAAACTATTGGGTCATCAAGGCACAATAAGTTGTATCAAATTCAATACAGAGAATAAACTGCTAGCGACGGCTGCAGATGACAAGGATTTTACAATCAGAGTATGGCATGGTGGGAACAGTAACTGTAGTAATTGTTTCTTTGGCCATTCACAGAGTGTCACATCTTTGTACTGGCTTAACGGGGACAAGTTAATCTCTAGTGCGATGGACGGTAGTGTTCGTATATGGTCGATACAAGAAAATAAACTTGTGGGGATTACAATGGTTGATGGGGTTCCAATCTTTGTCGGTAGACCCTCTTCCGATGGTAAGAAATTTAGTATCGGCTGCATGGATGGTCAAGTGTACATATTTGACGTGTCAATGTTTATGAATACGACTGGGAAGCTACAAGGGGTACTACCCTTAAGGATACCCATTCTTGGAACACACCAAAGCAGTCATGAGAATGACAACATTTACGACATATCATGGAATGAAATCGATAACCAGCTAAGTGTTGCATACTCTGTTGGTGAGGGTGTTGTGCTATCTACATAGTTGCACTAATTACAGATACATACATATATATATATATATATATATCTATATATCTAGATAATCGGGAATCTCTGACACAAGTCATAACGGGCTTATAATGTAGATCCCTTCTTTTGAACAGACGTAGCAGCAATAGCACCGACATTGACAGAGACACATTCCTGGCCTTTCTAGTGCCTCCCAGTCCTCTTAACCACAACAGACCGCGTCCGATCTGCTTTGCACATACAATAAAGTACATACCCCTATCATTATTGACTATTTAATCCATTATATAAGATCCGTAATACAAGAAAAAACTTTTCGAGGATTGAAAACTGTTCAATAATCACAAGGAATCCAGTAAAACATCCAATTAAAACAATCCCAACAAAGAGTCGTATCAAACATGGTTAAGCCAATTATTGCCCCATCTATTCTAGCCTCTGATTTTGCCAACTTGGGCTGTGACTGTCACAGAGTTATCAATGCAGGTGCTGACTGGTTACACATCGATGTGATGGATGGCCATTTCGTTCCAAATATAACTTTAGGTCAACCTATCGTGACCTCCCTAAGAAAGAGTGTTCCTCGTCCATCAGATACCACTTCAGACAAGCCAAAGGCCTTTTTTGATTGTCATATGATGGTTGAAAACCCAGAGACTTGGGTTGCTGATTTTGTCAAATGTGGTGCTGATCAATTTACATTTCATTACGAAGCAACTAAGAACCCATTGGAGCTTGTTAAGTTGATTAAGAGCTATGGGATCCGTGCTGCCTGTGCTATCAAGCCAGGTACTCCAGTCGATGTTCTCTTTGAACTGGGTCAATACTTGGACATGGCACTAGTGATGACTGTTGAACCTGGTTTTGGTGGTCAAAAGTTTATGAAGGATATGATGCCAAAGGTTTCCAAGTTAAGAGAATTGTTCCCCCAATTAGATATTCAAGTTGATGGTGGGTTAGGTAAGGAAACCATCGGATACGCTGCTGAAGCTGGTGCCAATGTCATTGTCGCTGGTACTAGTGTCTTTACAGCATCTGATCCAGCTGATGTCATCACATATATGAAGAATGAGGTTCAAAAAAATATTGACAAGAGAGCTTAATTTATGTACGTATCTAAAGGTATCTCTATGTGCTATCTTCTATCACTAAAATATTATATGAAACCCTATAAATTATGATTACAATATATATAAGACGAAAATGTGTCAACGAGAACTTAGTTTTTTATGATACTATACAATACTATACAAGCAACTAACTATGGAAAGAAAGGACCCCCAAGGGTAGTACCTTGGCCACTGGTGAGAACCAAGGCATCAGCAGAGGTGTCTTCTAAAACACTATACATTGCATCTCTAATTAGGGACAAGTTATTCTTCTTGTGTCTAGCAGCCTCCAACTCGATCTTTCTGGACATCCCACTTCTTTGACCGTCCATATCCATTTCATCTTCGAGCTTTGCTGTCACGTCAGTAAGCAACTTTCTTTGTTCAGCGTACTTGAGGTTTCTTTTAATCTTCTGAGCTCTCTTCTTGGACAAAGTAGAGGTAGTAACACCGTTAGTGTTTGTGTTGGAGACTGGCTTCCCCAAATATAGGTCTAGAGGCAAAGAACGAATTTCACCAGACTTTGAGGAATCGTCAGATCTAGCTGGGTTAAAGTAACCGGCTCTTTCCCTAGCGACACGACGCTGAGCTTGCTTAGCATTCTTGCGGGAAAGGTTGACAGTAAGTTTAGGTCTGTTGATGGAGTTCTTGGAAGGCATTTGGCTGTTCTACGAACTGTTGAGGGTCTGTTTTGGTAATGGACTTGATTATCGATGAGGTGAAAATTTTCAGTTTTTTTTTCACGGTGAAATAATTTTTATATTAGTGATGAGCTTAGTGAATAGTTTCAACAGTGAAGAAAATTGTCTTGGAAAGTGATGGAGGGTGGTCTTAGAGTTGTAAATGTTCATAGAGTAATATTATATAGTTGGTTTAGTGATATTTATGAGAAGAAATTAATATAGCCGGGTAACTAAGCTATTTGTATATCTGGCGTTCATCTTGAATTAGGATTGACATTAACAAATACAACAACACAAAGATGACTGAACCACGCAAATCGACAGAGGCTGACGACGTATTTGAGTTTTTGGACTCCTTACCAGAGACCAAGGATGAGAAACAACCTGTAGGGGAGAAGCAAGACAAGAAAGATGAGGATATCTTTGAGTTTTTGGATGAATTGGAAAAGAGTAATGCCTCTTTACCAGGGGATAAAAAGACTGCTGCTACTACTACTACTACTGCCAAACCAGATACTAAACCAACTGAGTCTGCCAAGCCAGTTGAGAAAGAAACTGTTTCAGAGACTGTTCAAGAAACCCCTACTCAGACAAAGGAGGAAGTTTTAGAGGAACCCCTTAATGACCCTATCACTTCGATCTCCAATTGGTGGTCCTCATCAGGTCAATCCACAGTGACAAACTTCTGGAATAAGACCACAGAACAAGCCTCCCAGATCAAGTCCAAGATTGAAGAGAATCAGACTTTACCAATTGCTCTACCAACAATCAATACCTCAACGATTAGCGAACTAGCCAAGTCCCTTCAGAAGATTGTTGTTGGTGAGACCGAGGAGGTATTACGTATTCATTTGGTTCATGATTTAGTCAATTATAACTATTTATCTTATCACATCGAGTCCAAATTCGATCAAGTGCTTTCCTCCCAGGTCCAAGGTAGTATCCGTATCTTTATTGATGAATGGGGGAAACCTACAGGCACTCAGGAACAAGACGATACAGTCATAATCAATACAGACACCAATCAGATTACTACCACGACTCACTCTTCAAACAGATTGCAACGTCACCTTAATATATTCACTGGGAAAGTCACCGATGGTGACAAGTTGGCATTTGCGAACTTGGACAATGCTGTCAAGTTGTTTAACAAGGCTCATGAGGAACTCATGAGACAGCAGAAGGAGACCCAGACTGAAGAAGAGGCCGAGAAGAAGCAACAAAGCAACATCAGCGATATCTTTATCTCAATATTGCCTGTTGCGGTTCCAAAGAATGACAAGGACACCACTGATATTATTACTACAGATGGTTCGACTCCTGGTAACTTCAGCTTCACCATCGTCATGAAGGATATTACAAACGGGATCACTACGATCACCAGATCGCAAGGGTTCCCTCTCAGATGGGTTAGTTGGCTGGAAGGTGAACACCAGCAATCACCAGCAAAGGCTAAGAAGGATAAAGAAGCTGAAGCCGAAGTTGAGGAAGACGAAGAGAATGAGATCGATCGTAACGAATGGGTTCAGGACTATATCGAAGATGGGTTGAGTCTATCCTTTGGAATCGTTGCCCAGAACTATGTCATTGACAGAATGGGTCTCTAGTGGCCACGATATATATGTTGATATATACTCTATGTGTCAGTTAATTAATATTATACCTTCATATGTGATAATCACCTCGCACGGTGTAACAATATTTTACTCAAACTCAACTCTCTGGACTATAATCATACTTAAAATAATATCAAATCACTTCAAGAAACAGCCGATGCCACTAAAATAACCTAGATCGTTCGTTTTACATTGCAAATCATCCAGTTAATGTCTCATTTACCATCTATCTCTAGTAAAATTGAAATATTTTCCAGTGAAAAACAAAACGAAATTAACAACAAACGTAATAGTTAATTTAAAATCACAAAGTTTGTCAACAACCCCACTCAAAACAAGCAATGTCCGCAGCCATTGAAACCCAGATGAGTGGATCTCCAACTACTCCAACAGAGACCTCTGCTTCACCAGCTCCTGTCCCTTCCAAGAAACAATCCAAGAAGATAACCGAGGGGGAAGCCGACTTATACCTGGACCAATACAACTTTACAACCACTGCAGCCATAGTGTCCTCAGTGGACCGTAAGATTTTTGTCCTTTTACGTGATGGTCGTCTCCTCTTTGGGGTCCTCAGAACATTTGATCAATACGCAAATTTAATCCTTCAACATACCGTTGAACGTATATATTTGACTACACAAAATAAATACGCTGAGGAGTCCCGTGGGATATTCATGATTCGTGGTGAGAATGTCGTCATGCTAGGTGAAGTCGATATCGACAAGGAGGACAAACCTTTGGAATCTATGGAACGTATACCATTCAAGGAGGCCGAAAGTATCAAGAAACAAAACGATGAACTCAGATTTAAGACTGAGACTGCAAATACTAAGGGTTTCGCTCGTTATGGACTTATCCATGACTTCCACAAGTCAGATATGTACTAATTAGTCCCCAGTTAACATAATAATTACAATCATAAATCTCTATATATTATATAATGAAAAAAAAATCAATAAAAATTTCAGTGAAAAAAAAATTGAGTGAAAAATTTCAACCTCATCACCAATACAAAAGTATACTAAAACCCATGTCTTCCTTCACAGAATACAAGGATATCATCCAGGAAGGTGATCTGGTGTTGATATGGATCTCCAGAGATAATATCAAGCCCGTAACTATGGATTCAAAGGCTACTTTCAACACGAGGTATGGTTCTTTCCCACACTCATCGATGATCGGAAAGCCATATGGGTCTCAGATTGCCATTCGAACCAATGCCTCTAAGAAATTTGCATTTGTTCACGTTCTACAGCCTACTCCTGAGCTTTGGACACTCTCTTTGCCTCATAGAACACAGATCGTGTATACTCCGGATTCCTCATATATCATGCAGAGATTGAATTGTGGACCTGAGGCAAGAGTCATTGAGGCAGGGACAGGGTCAGGGTCCTTCTCCCATGCTTTTGCTAGATCTGCAAAGAAATTATACTCCTTTGAATTTCATGAGGTGAGATATGAACAGGCAAAACAGGAATTTAAAGAGCATGGTTTATTGGATGAAAACGTCACAATTACACATAGAGACGTTTGTCAGGATGGATTTCAAATTAAGAAAGGTGATGTTACAAGTATGCCAGATGTGAATGAGGAGGTTAAATTGGATGCTAATGTTGTCTTTTTAGATTTACCGGCACCATGGGAAGCCATTCCACATTTAGATAATGTCATCGCTAAGAAAGAGAACGTTGGATTATGTTGTTTCTCACCATGTATTGAACAGGTGGATAAGACTCTGGAGGCTTTAGAGACACATGGTTGGTGTCAAGTGCAGATGGTGGAAGTTCAGGGGAGACAATTCGAGAGTAGAAGACAGATGGTAAGGACTTTAGACGATGCCTTGGATAGACTCAGAGACGTTAAGAGACGTAAGAAGGCTGGTGTCGAAAAGAGAAGAGAGCAATTGGCTGCTATTGGCAAGGATCTTGACGATAGACACGATGATCCGTCGCTTTCAAAGTTCAGACAACCATTTACAGAGAAGACCAAGTTTAACCCATTCGGTAAGGGTTCCAGAATCAGAGAAGGTGATGACAAATACCAATGGAAACATGTGACAAAGATGGAGTCTGAGATTAAATCACACACTTCATATTTGACCTTTGCATTCAAGATTAGCGATAAAACAAGAGATGAGGAACAAGTCAAGGGATTATTGGAAACTCTAAACAAACCCAAGACGGAGGAGAAGTAAATAATACTAGGAATGTTATTTATATATGTATCATAAAGACGACTAATCATTAGTTAGGAATCACTACAATTTATCAATCGTATCTGTACGGTGGTCCCATAAGGGCATGTTGTTACGAATATATTGTAATCTCTCCAGGTCGATATCAGCATAGATCAGTTGAACGCCAAGGTTTGGATCAGCCCTAGCAATGACTTCACCCCAGGGATCAATGACCATAGAGTGACCCCATGATTCACGTTTAGTTATGGGGTCGTTCTCATCAAGGCCTTCGCTAATATCATGTTCACCTTCTTGTCCAGGCATGATCACGTAGCATTGAGTATCAATGGCACGGGCTCTACCAAGCAATTCCCAATGAGCCTCCCCTGTCTTCATAGTAAAGGCACTTGGAAAACAGAGGATCTGGGCACCCTGGTCTCGTAAGTATAGAGATTGCTGCGGGAATCGGATATCGTAACAGATACTGCTGCCCAATTGACCCACTGGAGTCTGAATCACTCGAGGCACGGCCTTACCAGCTTCCACAGAGGCAGATTCCTTGAGAACTGGTCCATTCTTAATATCAACGTCAAAAAGATGCAATTTTTGATACTTGTCTACGATATCACCCTCGTGATTTATATAGAGTAACACATTCTGAGTCAGATTCTTATTAATAGGGCTTGGCAGATGAATACCTATGGAGACATCTAGCATTTTACCTTTATCCCTAACAAGACTCTTAATACACCCCTGTACTTGCTTAACAAATTCGCCACTAGCCTCATTAGCTAGTTTTAAGGTCTGTTTCTTGTTAGCTGCCAAATAATCACTGGCTTCGGGAAAGAATATCACTTTGGCATCGTTGTCCATAGCCTCACCTAACATTCTTTTAACTATATCGAGGTTCCTCCCAACATGTGATGACGAGCACAGTTGTCCAATGGCGATCTTACCCATATTTTACCTTATTTCTCATTAAAAGTGATAAACTCATCGAATTGGTCACGTAAATTTTTAATATTAAATTTCAGATGATTATATTGTAAAAACAAAAACACGAAAGGTTTCACTATATAAACAAAACCTTCAAAGGCATACAAATAAACGCCATGTTTGGCCAACGATCGAATACCCAAATGGATGTATATACCCAGCAATCAAATTTCCAGCCCAGTGCCGCTTCAAACGGACCCTCCCAGTTGTCGGATCAGCAACTTCTGACACCATTACCACCTCAGACGGTTTTGCTAAAGGATGGAGAAACGATCGCCACTATGTATCCAATCCCCTCATATCCACATCTCTTGCCTGCTGGTTTGCTGTCATTTCTGCTCGATGAGTTCAATATGGAGGTAGAGAAGGGTGACAGCTTCCCATACTATGAGACTCTAACGATGGAAGAATTTCAGAACGTGTGGTTCCATAGAGATGGACATATTTGCATTATGGTTCTTGGTGAGATTCCAGAGTTGGATTACTGTAACCAGAACGATTTCTGTGATGACAATAAGGATATACAGACTACAAGAACCAGCAGTGAATATCAGAGACGTAAAGAGGTAAGGAATTTGAATCTTAATTTACATTGGGAGAAGCAATGTCTTGGAATATTCGAATTGCAACCTGCATACCCCGGGAGATCATCTCATGTAGTGACGGGTTCCTTCTTGGTTAATGCAGGTATTAGGGGGAAAGGTATAGGGAAGACTCTCGTGGAAACATTCGTGGATTGGTCTAAGAAGCTAGGTTTTACCTCTTGTTGTTTCCCACTGATATATGGTACTAATGTAGGGATAAGGAGAATCCTAGAAGGGTTAAATTTTAGAAGAATTGGAAAATTACCTGAGGCTGGCATTTTGAAGGGATTTGATGTACCTGTGGATTCCTTCATCTATGGTAAAGAATTTACACATATAAAGAAGAGTATCGATTTGATGAGAGATCCAGAGAAGACCCATGAGATTGCAAAATACGAAAGACTAAAATACTACTTAGAGACAGGAGAATATCCTAAACATTCAGATAGGAATGAAAAGGCAAGGTTAAGAGTTAGTTCAAAGACACACAGTATGGTAAATGGTAAATTAATGACAAAGGGGAAAGAAGTTGTATATGATCCTGAGAAGCAAAGACAAATTGTACTGGATACACATATGATGGAACATCAGGGTATTAATAAAGTGACGGCCAAGGTTTCCGAAAGTTATCATTGGAAGGGTATAAAGACTACAGTTTCTGAAGTAATTGCTCAATGTTCAAAATGTAAGATGAGATATCCTGACGAAAATGGCGTCATTGTGAATCAAAAGGATGCACCAATTACACAAGCACATATGTTACCATCATTAATGATTAATACACAGGATCTACCTCATGGGATCAACAAACAAACGGATATTAATAAGAACGGCAACTCTAGAAAGCAAGGCAGCATATCAAATTCAACGTCACAAGATCGAACAGGCAGAAGGAGGAAGAATAGTGAAATCGATATTGAACCGACCCCTCCAGATCTTAATTCCAGCGGAGGACAATCTGGTAGCAAGAGAACATATGGAGCTGCGTTGCAGACAGGTCTGAACAATAAGGGACTCGATTCTCAAAGTTTTAACTCATTCAACAAGTTTGTCGAAAATAATGAGGACAATAGAAAGAAAGCAAAATATATTGATGCGGCTACGAAACTTATGGTTGATATGCAAGAGCAGAAGAATAGGAATACGGATAACAATGTAAGCTCCTTGAATCTATTAAATGGTGCTGGTGCTGGTGGAGCTGACACAAGTATTATGAATGATGCCATGTTGAATCTAGAGGATAACGTTATGGCAGCGTTGGAGATTGTTCAAAAAGAACAACAATCACAACAGCAGCAGCAGCTACGGCAAGAACAGCATGAACATGATCAATTCTTATTAAATTTCAACTTTGATGAAGAATATCATGAAGAAGAAGATGAAGACTACCACGAAGACGAAGAGGAGGAGGACGAAGAGGAGGAAGAGGAAGTGGAGGAGGAGGATGAAGAGTATGAGAACAGAAACAAAGTCAATGACAATGGCAACAATAATGGCGTTGAAGCCCTGATGGAAGAAAGACAAAAATTGTTGCAAGATATCCAGGAGATTGAAATAGAAAACAACCTGGATGACGACTACAATAACGATGAAAATAACGATGATGGATCCAAACGTTACGACCAAAACTCATTGATATACTACCAGCATATGTAACAGTTTTTCGCCATATAACGAATTTGTATGATTGTTACCCTGAGATTGTCTCGAAAATATATCTGAAAAATTTAAGAACCGAAATGATAGAACATTACTTAAACGTCAAGCGTACTGAACGAAAACAGGAAATAAAGAAACTTAGTGTGCAATGGCATTGGTTTTTCAGCAAATCAGAGATATATTTGCCCAGTCTCACAGCAAGTACGAGCAAATTAATCTGTCCAGAAGGGCGTTTTTCCAACTATTAGGGTATTTGGGAGGATGTGTTATTATTTCCCTAGTGGCACAATCTACGTATCTAGAATGAAGCAAATTCAGTGAGTGAGTGAGAATTATATGTTTTATTTGTACTTCAGTGTTTAATATTGCATTAACGTATCTTTTACACGAGAAAGTGACGCCAAGTAATTCTTAAGATTATCACGGAAAAGGAGGTGCACACGTATTGTTTTCTGATATTATCTGTATGCATGAAGTTAAAATATATTGCTGCTTTGTGGCTTTGAAATTGTTATAGTAATAGTGGTCCAGTTATTTCTTTTAGAGCATTATGTAAGAAATTTAATGAACAACCATATATATAGACTACAGATGGTACAAAAGATATTAAATTGATTGTATTTTTTTTATTAAACTATTCTATATATATACTTTTGAAAACAAATAAAGGGAATCTATAAATTGGTTTGTGAGGGGGGGGGACATAAAAATCATTGATCAATTAGACAATCTATTGCTTCTTGACCTTGGAAACATCTGCAGCGGTTGGGGCAAATACATTTGGTTTATCATCATGTCTTTCTTTTCTTGGACCATTGAACCACTTCTTAAAATCTAAGACAGACTTCAAACTCCAGACTTTAACTCTCATGATGTAATAGCAAGAAAGCATTGCAAAGATATTAAAGCAAATGTAAGCCCACATGAAACCAAAATTTCTCCATCTGTAGGACCATTTGATGTTGTAGTAAGCTAGTGCCTGATCTTGGGTATTGTATGGACAATATTCACAATCGGAAATAGCATCTGGGTTCATCAAGTAACCACCGTTGGTGTTCATGTAAGTTTGTAAGTAAGAACCACAAGTCTGACCAGATGGGGGGTCCATTTTCTTGTATTCATTACGGTTACAATGAACTTTCTTGTTGTGGACCAATGGAGTAACCAAAGCTTGAACGACATAAGTAAATGGAGAGGTCTTGTACATAAAGGTCCAGAAGCCAGGCATCTTTTGTCTTGGCTGTAAAATACCACAGAATAATAACATAGCAGCAAACAGGTTGGAATTAATCATAGAAGCAGAAGGAACATCTGGAGAAGCATAAAGAATCCATAAACCATAGGTAACAAAGTAAATTGGGAAAATTAAAACGTAAAAGAAGAAGAAGAAACCAGCCTCAGGAGCACGACCATTAAAACCACCAGGCCAGTAGAAACAAATCCAACAAAGGAATTGACATGACATGGTCCATAGGGTCTCAACAGTGGTATGAGATAGCAGTAAGATACTCCAATGGAAAGTATTAGAAGCTGCCTCTCTGACTTCATATAATGCTCTTGAATCGTAAGCAAAAACGTGTAATTGATTGATCATAGCCAAAGAAAGTAATAATAACATGAAAATAGATGAGAAAGCTTCAACAGCACCACCGATAGAATGGTTAACGTTGATGTAAGATAAACCGACAAATAATGCACAAGTAGCACATTCCAGGAACTTAGCTCTAATGTAAATTGGAGATCTCCAAAATTGTAGGAAGGTTCTGGATAACACACATTTGAATTGAGTTAATAAAGGAGCAGCAAATCTAGTACCTAATTCAGGATCATCGTTAACAGGTCTCGAAGGTAAAGTACGATGAAGTTCTTCAACTTCAGCTCTAGCAGCAGCACATTCAGGAGAAGCCAACCAAAGATCATGCCAATCAGCATCAGAAGAGGCAGTAGCACCGGCACCAATACAGTCTAAGATATACTCTGCAGGGTTATTGGAAGCACCACATTCAACGCCGGATTGACGTTCAAAATAATTCAATAAAGTTTGAGAATTTTCACCAATATCACCAAAGTAAACCATTTTACCACCCTTCTTCAACAATAGTAATCTATCAAATTGTTCAAACAAAGTAGCAGAAGGTTGATGGATGGTACACAAGATTGATTGACCAGAATCGGCTAAAGCTCTCATGAATTGAACAATAGACCAAGCAGATTGGGAATCCAAACCAGAGGTTGGTTCATCCAAGAATAACAATAATGATGGCTTAGCGACTAATTCAACACCAATAGACAATTTCTTCCTTTGTTCGACATTTAAACCTCTACCAGTCTTACCGATTAAGGCTTCAGCGTAGTTTTGCATACCTAACAAATTAATAATCTTTTCGACGTATTCCAATTTCTCCTGTAATGGTACTGACTTTGGTTGTCTTAATTCAGCAGCAAATCTTAAAGATTCTCTAACGGACAACTCAGCCATATGGTTATCAGCTTGAGCAACGTAACCACAAGATCTGTTGAAGGAAGCAGGTAAATCCTTACCATTGACTAACATATTACCAGTAACAACACCCATGTTAATTCTTTGAGCCAATACATTTAACAAAGTCGTCTTACCAGCGCCGGATTCACCCATTAAGGCAGTCATCTTACCAGGCTTGACGTAACCAAAGACATCACTTAATAATTTTCTAGTGGCACCATCATAAGGGATAACGTAATCTAAGTGGTTCCAAGTGAAAACATCCTTGGAGGCAATAACAGCTTCTAAATCAACACCTGGACCATTTAAGGATTCCATCATTTCTTCTCTGGATGCAGTCTTGGTTTCGGCAGATTCAGAGCCTAATTCTGGCATATGACCTCTCTTGTACAACAATAAATCACCACCGGATGGAGCAGGCTTTAAAAATTCAGACATACAGACATTGGCAACAATATAAAAGAAGGTCCAAACAATGTTGATACCCCAGTTTCTCCAAGCATGTTTATAAGAGAAGTGGTATTGATGTCTGATGTAAGCATCACCACTGACGTAAAGTTGACCCTTCACAGCACCGGCAGCGTCACAGATTTTGTTTAAGATGGAGACATTTTCATAACCTGGACCTCTTGGAACCAAAACACTACATAACATTTCTCTACCGTGGAATTCAGTTGAAACTAATGATTCAAAAGCGTAGGTTAATGGATTGATCCAATGAATCCATTTGATCCAATGATGCATTTCACCAACAGGTAAGACAAAACCAGCATAGACACAAAGAATTAAGACATAAAGGCCACCAATCGCATGAGCAGTAGCACCATCATTTGTTAGAGTAGCAACGAACTTGAAGATAAAGGAAGTACACTGTTGAATAGTGATCAAATATAACAAGTATTGGAAGAAAGCACCAGCTTCATACTTCAAAACTGGGATCCAATAAGTAACTAAGGATAAAACAATAATAGCGACCATCTTGGTTGGGAATTCAGTAAAAATTTCTTGTAAAGATTCGGCAGAGATGTGGTACATGGAATAGGACTTATGCTTGACAATGATACCTCTGTTAGCAAAGGAATTAGCAATTTCAGCTAAGGAGGTAACGGAAGCGAATAACAAAACGTAGAATAACAAACCACCACGAGAGTAGGCACCTTCAGTTGTGGACTGATTTTTCCAATCGATTCTATGGAACATAGAACCAACAACTAAACCCTTAATTAAGAAAGATGATAGATAGACCTTTGTGTAAGTGGAATCACCCTTGACTCTTTGGAAACCACGAATCATACAGTAGTAAACTTGAGACCAGTAATTGACGACGAATTGAGAAGTTTCTCTTTGTCCCTTTTGTAATCTTTGTTTCTTGGCCACTTGGAATCTTTCTCTAGTCTCTTCAGCTGGATGTCTAGATTGGTAGTTATCGTATTGTTGTAATAATTCTTGATATTCTGGGGAATTTAACCAATATTGTTCAAACTCAGTACCAGATTTTGGAACCTTATCTTCAAATCCAGGAACAATGTCCAAGGTTCTGTTATCGAAATCAACAGTGACAGAGGTTAAAAATTCTGCAGAGGTCATTCTATTTGGCTTAACCCAACCCATTCTCTCGAAATAATCGACAGCTTGATCAGCAGGACCAAAATAAATTTGCTTACCAGCATAAAGGACCGTGGTCTTATCAAATAATTCGTAAATTTTTTCACCAGCCTGGTAAATAGCAACAATGGCAGAGTTATTCATCATATTAGTGGCAGTTCTAATAGCTTGAGCGAATTCCAAAGCAGTGGAGGCATCCAAACCTCTAGTAGCGTTATCCCAAGCGTAGATTGATGCACCCATTGCTTGAGCTTCGACTAAAGATACTCTCTTACGTTCACCACCAGAGACACCTCTAACAAAATCGTTACCAACCTTGGTTTGATAGGTGTGTCTTAAACCAAAGACAGTACACCACATATCTCTTAAATTATCGACATATTCTTGTCTTGACATGTTATCGATTCTAGTTCTTGGGGTCTTACATTTCAAAGCGAAATCAATGGTTTCCTTAACGGTGATCTTTGGGAAATGGAAATCTAATTCGGGACAATAGACAACGTAACCCTTATATTTCTGCATCATTTCTTCTTGGTCTAACCCATCGTATGAAAAATTACCTTCAACTTCTCTAAAATTTGAGATTTCACCAGTAACTGATTTCAATAAAGTAGAACAACCAGCACCTGGTCTACCGACAACGAATAACATTTCACCGGACTCGACAACACCTGTACAATTTTGGATGATGTTTCTCAATGGGACATCGTCCTTTTTCCCAAAACTACTAAATAAATGAGATGGTAAATTTTTCAAATCAATAAGCATTTCAGTAACGGATGGACCATAGGCGGCAGAGGCATCGATACCTACAGTGGTAACATTCTTGAATGCGACACCTGAATCACCTGGTTCAATACCTTGTTCAATGGCACGAGAACGCAAATAGTTTAAAAGAGCTCTCAGATCGAAATCCATCTCATTGATTTCAAATTTGTCCATTTCCTTCTTAGTCTTTGTAGAGATAACTCTACCTAGGGATTCTAATTTTTGAATACCTTGTTCATTGGATAGGATATGGGATAAGTGACGAGATAATTGTGATTCGTTACCTAAGTTTTCTGGATCAGATGTTTGTACTTTGTGCATAACATCATATGATTGTAGAGACTCAGCTAAAGAGCTGGTGTCATCATGCGACTTTGAACTGTGATCCTTTTCACTGATCGAAGTCATATTAGGTGTAATTGTATATCTGTTCACTCTATTTGAAAGATATCTAGGTATGGATGAAATTAGTTATTAAAAGGATAAAAGGCAGATAACTCTCAAACAAAACGAATGATTATTGGTTTCTCTAGCAGAAGAAGAAAAATTGAAAGGAAGGGATTACATGATTGACAGAAGTTAAATGGATGTGTTTGTTGTTGGTTTATATATGTCGTTGCAACACCCAAAAACCGGTTGATACGAAAGTCATCCTAATCTTGACGCAAAGTACAGCAAAGCAATACCAACCGAGTTCCAGATAAGAGAAAACTGGAGATGCATGAAGCATTGAAATCTCGAGAGGCATTTACGTTTACAATCTGACAGAATGAAAAAAATTTCAGGATGAGTCGGCTAATAATCCAATTACAACATTTCCCTTGCAGAAAGAAGAAAAAAGGTTAACAACCGATGATGCATATATTAATATATAAGAGCCGTGGGTCGAAAATTTTTCGGTATTTTATTGTGACTGCGAGATTTCTCCTGGAATTTTCGGATCGGCTTGTAGAGAACCGCTGATCGGCAAAGTAGAGCCGAGAATTCGGGAAAGTCATTCTGTGCGTACATTTCTGTGTCAAAGCCGGATGTCAAGCGGCTGTTGTCACGAACAACACGGGCCGTTTCCAGTTACGATTGGCCATCAGATAGATTGCTTTGTGTATTAACCATTGTTTAAATGACTCAACTTATCGGTATTGTATATGGATAGGATTGATGTTATCTCGGAGAAGACATAGATAACGTATTTAGATAAATATAACTCCTGGGTTATGTTCGATTTGTGTGTGCTTTTGGTGTTGACACTCGGGAGATATTGAATAACGCCCGTATAGAGAGAATTTATCTGAGGACTTTGTAATGTTATTTCGGTAAAATCCCGATGGCATGTTTCGCTTCTTAGTTTATTGTATACTCTATGGGGAAAACTTATTACAGGGATGTCAAAGAAAACAGAATTGATTTGAAAAGTCAGGTACGCGTTAATTCTTGAATATGTAAATGCCCGTAAGCTATTTATCAGGTGTTTATTTGAAATAAAGGACTGTGTAGTAATAAAATAGGTACTGGGAGCTAATCTTTATTGCGAAATAAATTTTTTGATGAAAGATTAATTTTGTTGAAATGATTTTTCTGTATATTATAAATTACTGTAATGTCTAATAACACATCTAGGTATAATGCTAATCATGCTCACCTTTAAGATCATATCTTAGAGTTTCTTCATGTTGCAAGAGCTTTTTTTTAAATTTTTATTTTCTTTTGGGTTTTAAGTGGTAATATTCCAGAAAAATTGAGAAAAACTACGTAAATAATAAGAAAAAAATGATTTTGCATGTTATTTAGTGTTGAAGCCTGTATACCATATTATAGAAAGGCGAGGAAGATTTATATATATATTATGAATAGATTGAAATGAAAAATGTTACTTCTAACTATAAAGTCAACTCTTACAGTTAGTACATTATTCGGTTAACTAGATATTAAATCACACAAATACAACAACAGATTATTTGCTCAGGAACTACAAAATAAATTTATCCCTGTGAATTTTGCATTCAAACCTTTGTACCCAATCACATTTATTACAATAAATCCAGTAAGTGAAACTAAAATATCTTTCGATTGACTTCGTTTCGCGTTACATAATTGTAAACCCCCCCCCCCCCCCCGTAGCAAACGTTGCAGAGACTCGTCTATTAAGTAAGAGATCTTAGTTAAAAGAACCTCAAAAGCAATTTAAAAACAATGCATATTGCTATTTTGATATTATGATGTGAAAATAATGGATATAAAAATGGTCTGGAACCAAGTCGAAACACTTAATTAAGAAATTATCAAAACAAAAGAATTTTCTAATAACCTTGCAATTAAATGGCAACCGGATGATGTATTGCCCACGAAGCTTAATAAAGTACTTCTATTACTCACAAGATGTCTTCTAATAGAATTTGCAATTTTGTTTTAAATATAAAGCCGTACAGAAACGATTGCATTAGAGAATGTTAATCTTTCATTATACAAATGTCCTCATTGTAAATTTATTGTTTCTTATTTCTCAACAATGAACCCTCTAACAAACTCAGAACCTCACAAATTGACGAAGAAGTATTTATGTTGTTCAATGGAATATTCCTTTTTTATTAGCTATCCGTAGGAAGATATTCTTATTACGTCCTTGTAGATCAAATCATCACTTTTCTCCAAATATTTTACCCCGACCATACGTAAGCCCTGAAACATTACTAACATCATCTTATGTCATGTAATCGCCAGAAAAACCTTCAGATCATTTCATCTTTACGTATATAGTTTTTGCAGATAGTCAGTGAACAAGAAACCCTATCGATCCAACGATCAACAGGGTTATATTTTAACCTCCAAACTAAGCCTCAAATCGTTGACACCTCTTGAGGATGCAGAAAAGAGTTCATAAAATCCTAAAGCCGTAAAGATATATATGTGCTATACAACGCCGACTTCTTATCCCAATACAGCAGTAACTACAACAAAAAAAACACACACACTCGATCGCATTAGTAAATATGGACCAAATAGTGTCTCTTGTATAATAAGAGACAGTATACTAAAACTGTGCCACACTTTAAGGGACCCTGGGCAAATTGCCCGAAAAGTAAACGACTCAATTGTAATCAACTCAAATATGCAAGTTCAGGAACCAAGTTCAATCCAATGGTAAACTACAAAAACCATGGAATGTGCCACACGTACACAATTCCCCAACAACATGCAAATGCCTAATTACATAAAATACCTCACTAACTTACTTCCATATCTAAATTCCCCTGCAATTCTCACTACAGCGAATTCCACAAAGTACAACTCACTTTTTTACCTACCTGGAATTTCCTAATCTGGCAATCGAACACCAAATACGGAAACCAGCCTTGCCCCAAAATGGAAATCATGTCCTGACTGGGACTATTTTTAGCCTCCTTTTTTAAAAATAGATTCCCTAAACATATAGTAATAAAAACTAGCAAACACTTATATAACCATCGACCCTCTCTATCTAGACCAACTACTAGTTTGTGTATGAAATGGACACTTCTTTATCTCTTATATATACAACTTGTAATATATATACATAATACTATTTGCTAAAGTCACGTGCAACTCCGCGGATATAATAAACGACCGTTACCCTCCCGCCAAGTTTTTCCCGAAACGAAAATTTTTCTTACCGAGTTCACCTACTATTTTTGTCATTCCAATTCCACTAACTGGGAAATTAGCAGAAAGTGGTGTTTTTAGTTTTATCAAATTTAAATATCGAGGTAAAGTTCCTGGTTCCTTCTTGGTTAAAAAACGCAATATCTCCCTTAGAGTATTAGCATTTCACTGCCGAACCTTATCATTCCAAGATAATTGTATCATCTATATCAAAAGACTTCCCCCAGGATACTCAGGATTTCTAATATTTCCCTAACCAGAGATTTTTTAACCCACACAATACAAGAATCAAAGGGGTTTTTCTTTACCAATCAAGCAAAATAAAACTTCCCCTGTATCCAGATTAGATATTTTATCAAATAGGGTTTTCCACTTATATTCCAAATCAAAATAGTTTTTGTATTTTCCAAATTCGATCTTTTTAGCATCAGTTCAGACCTCTAATTAATATTCTCACATTTTTCGCCTTATAACTAAAGCTAGCAAAAAGAAACGTCCAACTTATCGATAATTAATTAACAATGATAGATCGTTTCTCAAAGATATCAATCAAAAATGATTCCAAGGAAGATGTGTCAAAGGAGTCGGATACAGACCAATCAACGGTAAAAAGAACTTCTTCAACTTCTTCCCATTATGATAATATTAATGCAAACTTACATGCTAGAGTAAAGGCGTTCCAAGAACAAAGAGCTCTCAAGAGATCCTCTAGTGTAGGTACACATGGTAATGATACCAATGATCAGACAAAAAATAGAAACAGAAGTAATAGTGAATTATACGATAATGTTACCTCGGATCACGAGAGTACAAATAGCGATCTATACATCAATACAAGACGGCATTCAAAATTGGTTCAGGAATCACCATCTCCAGCATCTTCTACTTCATCATCTTCTTCATCGTTATCGCACTCAACAAAAATTAACCATGTGGTAAATAAACCATTACCACCTCTGCCTCCCAAATTGACCTCTCCAGTTTATTCAAGGACGGATAAATCTCCAATACACTCTGCATCGCCTAATTCTTCCCAAATACCAAAAATACCTAACAATGTAAACATAATAGAAGGTCATAAGGAGGCAATCATCGAACAAAGAATTTATCAAACCCCTTCTGTCACACAAGCTAACATAATCCCTGAGGGAAAAAGCATTTTGAGATCATCTACAGTTAAACATACCTCGGCAAATACTACTGAAACCACAGAGGTAAAGGACAGCAGTAATATAAGTACTACCAACAAAACCACAACATCTAGCACTGCTACACTACCAGTCACAAACTTGCATGAAAACAACAATAATGGATCACAACCGAACAATTTAGCTCAATTCAACCCAATAAGACAAGCTCCAAAAAGACCCTTACCAAATATGAGACCACCTTCAATTACTACCATGGCAGAAAATACGATACAAAGACCCCCAAAACAAAGTCTAAGTGCGCGCCGTGGACTCAAACTTCCACCGGGCTCCATGTCTCTGAAAGCATTAACGAAAAAGGCACCGGTGCCAGCATCTCCAGCGACACAAGAATTCGCTGCATCACCATCAAACAAGAATCACAATGGGTCAGGGAAAAGATCAAATCCGGGATCCCTAGTTAACGGTATACAATCAACTTCCACTTCATCATCCAATGAACAACATGACACCGAGGGAACCACACCGGAAAATAACTCTAGTGGGTCTGGTGGATCCGGATCTGGCGGTATCTTTTCTAGTTTCTCAAAATATGTTGATATCAAGTCCGGTTCGTTGAATTTTGCTGGGAAGTTGTCCCTTTCATCAAAGGGGATTGATTTCAGCAACGGGTCCAGTTCACATATCACATTGGATGAGCTTGAGTTTATCGAGGAACTAGGGCATGGTAATTACGGCCACGTCTCAAAGGTGCTTCATAAGCCAACAGATATCGTGATGGCAATGAAGGAGGTAAGATTGGAATTGGACGAGGCTAAGTTTAAACAGATTCTTATGGAATTGGAAATCTTGCATAAATGTAAGTCTCCATATATCGTCGATTTCTACGGTGCATTCTTTGTCGAGGGTGCTGTCTATATGTGTATCGAGTACATGGATGGTGGTTCATTAGATAAGATATATGATCAAAATGGTGAGATTGGTGGTATTGATGAACCACAACTGGCGTTTATCACTGACGCAGTGGTACATGGACTCAAGGAGTTGAAAGACGGTCATAATATAATCCACAGAGATGTCAAACCAACCAATATATTATGCAGCGCTAAACAAGGTACAGTCAAGCTGTGTGATTTCGGTGTGTCTGGTAATTTAGTCGCTTCGATGGCAAAGACTAATATTGGCTGTCAATCATATATGGCCCCAGAGAGAATCAAATCATTCAACCCTGACGCAGCTATGTACACTGTCCAAAGTGATATTTGGTCGCTGGGACTAAGTATCCTGGAGATGGCCCTCGGTAGATATCCATATCCACCTGAATCTTTTGACAATATCTTTTCCCAATTGAGTGCGATCGTTGACGGTCCTGCTCCAAAGTTACCATCGGCCAAGTTTAGCAAGGACGCGCAAGATTTCGTCTATCTCTGTCTACAGAAAAAACCAGAGAGAAGACCTACATACGCCTCATTACTCGAACATCCCTGGTTACGTAAATACAGAAATACCGACGTTAATTTCAGTGAATACGTAACGAAGAGACTAGCCAAGAGGAAACAAATCCTTGCCGAAAGGGGCGAGAACAGTCTTCCAAAGGCCGTCCCTGCTTTACACATGGGAGGCCTTCCATGATAACTATTTAGAATTATATATATATATGACAAGTAACAGGTAATAACATCAAATTATGACTCTCCAAGAAGATTACTGTTACCCGTTTAAAGAGGGTAACGTTCTTTGATTATCAAAATTTCTTCGTTAATTTTCCGGATTCGAAAGATCCCAAAACATCTCAATCATTTTCGATAATCATTCGCGTAGAAAAATTAACCTACAATTTTGGTGGTATACTTTGGATTAGGTCAAACCAAGAAGAATCAACTTTTAGATTTCGGTAATTTGCAAACAACTGCATATAACAGCTATAGATAGACGCCCAACAAGCCCACGCATTTGAATCTTTTGAATTAAATTGCTTTTGACTCTCCATTTTACGAAGGCAATTTCAGGTTTGTTGACTTCTCTGCATCGTTTTTGCTAGTTATTGTTTACTAAGGTTTTAAGAACTATTACCCATCCACTCCTTATCACAATAATCATTTACCAGTTATTAGAAGGATATAAGTCCAAAGAATATACATATCGCAAGGGCCATGCAGTTTAAAAGGAGACTAACTAGGGTCTCAACGATGACTCCCAATTTTGCATTCGCAACCGAGTACAAGAAATCATTCGGCCACAAGTTTCGTGATTTCATAGCAAACTTGGATCATTATCTACATCCAGTAAAGAAATACCTTTTCCCAAATTTCATTGCTGTACATTACTTTTACATCATCTCTGTGACGATCATTACCTCGATCTTAATCTATCCGGTTCACAACCAAAAATATATCGATGTGTTGTTCTTAGCCACGGGGGCTGCCACACAAGGTGGCCTAAATACGGTCGACATAAATTCACTTACGTTATACCAACAGATGATTCTATACATTGCATGTTGCATCTCAACACCAATCGCTATCCATGGCTCCTTAGCATTTGTTCGTTACTATTGGTTTGAAAGATACTTTGACGGTATCAGGGATTACTCCAAGAAGGACTTCAAGATGAGAAGAACAAAAACTATCTTAGAAAGAGAGTTTACAAAACGTAGCACAACGCAAAGGGCTCGGACAATGAGCATGAGTAACACATATAATTACTACAACGGAAATAATACCAAAAAGGATAATTTTTACAATTATAGTGATGAGGAGGCTGCTGATCAACCAAACCATGATAGTGAAACGGATAGTGACAAGAAGGATAGAACACCTTCTTCGAATAAGGATGATGACGTTAGTTCTTCTGTCGGAACTAACGGAGGAATTAATTCTAGTAATAACTCTGATGGTGGTAGGACTAGTAGTGACAGGTCCAATTCAAACCAACCAGGGAAGAATAATACATCTAACGCCAAGGCTAGTGAAGATTTTCAAGAGAAACTATTTAGTGGTAAGCTAGTCAATAGAGATGAAGATTCATCCAGTAGTGACTCAAAAAGTGAGCGTAGCAGAACAGTACCAAAGAGCGAAACAAATAGTAATAGATTTTTAGAATCTGATTTAGAACTAAAGCCTTCAGTATCACCTACTGATAGAAACAGTAAGCTAAGTCCCACAAATTCAAGACCACTATTACAAAATCCAGAACGGTTTGCAAAAAGAAGAAATTCGGAGGATATCACACCTCAGGATATGTTACGTTCATTAATGATACTAAGAAATAAACAAGAAGACACAATTGATGGAGATGACGATGACGGTCCTGCATTGGTTATCCAAGGTCCCAATAAAAAAAGCAAGTCACCAACACCACCACAGTCAGAAACTGTTGAGATGAAAAGATCCATTTCTGCTCCAAATGCAAACAAGATAGTTGGAGACAAGAAGAGCCATGTAGAAAATGCGATCCCTATTATTAAAGAAGATGTTGCTGAAAGCTCAGGAAATGAACACGATCACAGCTACAGACGTAGATCACTCGATGATTTAAAAGTAGAAAGACTCACAAGAGCACGTCTAACTTTACCGACTCATTCTTTGGATTCTGCTACTATTAGTAGTGTAAGTATAAGTAACACTAATCTTGATACTGATAGTAACAGCAGTGGTAACATCGCTGATATCAATGACGATGACGAAGAGGGTGATGACGATGACGGCGAAGATGACGCTAATGATAATGATATTGCCATTACTGATGATAGTGTGGAATATAGCCATACAACTGGTGATGAAGAAGAAATTGACGATGTCAATGAAGTCCATACTGATGAGGACGAAAATTCAAATGATCAAAACACAGAAACTGAGGAAGAATCATCTGGAAATACTGCTAATAAGTTTTCTCAGTTTCACCATAGCCCTAGATTTATACCACATGACATGGATGACGACGATAATGAGATAGAAGATGAAAACAATATACCAATGAGAAACCTTTCCCCTATAAGATCAAATTCATCTGGACACAGTATGGGGTATCGAAAACATAAAAATGTTCTAGATGATAAGCAACCTTATCTTCATTCGGCTCAACAACATATGGGGATCTCCTACATGGAGCCCACGTCACGCAGCAACATCACTAAAGTGGAACAACCACAGAGACCAAAAATTAAATTTGATATTCAAGAAACTCCAAGGAAACGTATGAGAAAATACGAAACCACAAATGAGTTACCTACTATGAAAAATATGCCTTATTTTTCGCCAAATAAGAGATATTCCTCCAACTCAGGTGGCCTATTAAGACATTTAAAAAAAGGTAAAAGACTCAGAAAACGCATAAAGCGTAGTTTTTCCAGTGGTTCAATGGAAAGAGCTCCACTACAAGATAAACATACCACGAATTCATCGTATCACAATAATATCAACACTATTGCAAGCCAACGTAATCACAACAACTCCAATGGTAATAATGATGCTGAAGATTATTGGGCTGATAATGAAAGTGCGGATGAGGATGACATTAACAATGGCCGTCACACGTCTCACGAGGACGATAATGATTATGCTCCTGATTTTGATAGAACATTAACACTTGAAATGATGAATGACCAGCAAAAAATTGATGAATTGGCTCGTGAACCTGATTTTCAGAAGATGGTTTATAGGAAGTGGAAGGCACAACAAAGAGAAAGAAGGAAAAGAAGAAAGAGTTGGGGTGTATTTGAAAATGACCTTGAAGACATAACCCATTTCGATCATGATAAAATAGATCATGGAAATAGTAATGAAAGGGAATCCAATATTTCTCCAAAACATACATCCCCCGAACTTAGATCTGTAAAGACCTTTGATACAGACTTGTCTGAGAATCGTAGTGACTTAAATCATGAACTCAACTATTATTACAATTCTGGAGAAAGCGATTCCTCCCGTATACATTATCGTAAAAATTCCAATATCGCGCATGCTACACAGTATAATAGTGCTCCTGAAAACTACGACGATGAAGATGACGACGAGAACGATGAAGATGGTTACTATGGGCTTCATTTTGATCCAGATATGAACTTTAATGTAACAAATCCAGGCCATTCCTTGTCAAAATCTGGTACAATGACTACAAACTATCTTTCCTGGCAACCAACCATTGGCCGTAACTCAAACTTTATTGGCCTTTCTAAGAATCAAAAAAATGAATTGGGTGGTGTTGAGTATCGGGCTATCAAATTGTTATGTCGTATCCTTGTGATCTATTATCTCGGGTTCCATATCATGGCCTTTGTGATGTTACTTCCATGGATTTGTAACATGGACCGTTACATTAATATTGTTCGAAATAATGGTGTCTCACCCGCATGGTGGGGGTTTTTTACTGCCATGAGTTCTTTCAATGATTTGGGGTTGACTCTGACCGTTGACTCTATGTCCTCATTTAACACTGCCGTTTATCCACTTGTGGTCATGATATTTTTCATAATTATTGGTAATACTGGGTTCCCTATTTTCTTAAGATTTATCATTTGGATCATGTTCAAGTTGTCACCAGACTTATCTCAAATGCAAGAGAGTCTTGGGTTTTTATTAGACCATCCTCGTCGTTGTTTTACTCTATTGTTTCCAAAGGCAGCTACTTGGTGGCTTCTATTGACCTTGGCATTTTTAAATCTGACGGATTTCATTTTATTTATTATATTGGATATGGGTTCTGAGGTATTAAAACCTATCTCTAGAGGTTACAGAGTATTGAATGGGTTATTTCAATCTGTGAGTACTAGGACTGCAGGCTTTAGTGTAGTTGATTTGAGTAAATTGAGTGCCGCCATCCAGGTTTCTTACATGTTGATGATGTATGTCTCTGTATTACCATTGGCCATCTCCATTAGAAGAACCAACGTCTATGAGGAACAGTCATTAGGGCTATACGGGGAAATAAAATCAGAATCCGAGGCTGAACAGGAAGCCGATGAAATTGTTACTAGTGATGAATGCACTAGTGATAGTGACTCCAGTTCCTCATCGGTTTCTTCCAATGACAGTAGTGATAACCATGTCGGTACCTCTAGAAATCTTGGGGAACGAAATGGTTCCTCAGTGGATAAGAAAAAGAAAAAGAAGAAGGATAAAAAGAAGGATAAAAAGAAGGATAAGAAGAAGAAAAAGACGAAGAAAAGACGTAAGATAAAGAAAAGACATTCATACCTTGACGAGGAAGAACCAACATCTACCAAATCATTTATTGGTGCGCATTTAAGAAAACAATTATCTTTTGATTTATGGTTTTTATTCCTGGGTTTGTTTATTATTTGTATCTGTGAGGATCACAAGATCAGAGATACAACCTTACCAGAATTCAATGTCTTTAGTATCCTGTTTGAAATTACTAGTGCCTACGGTACCGTTGGTTTGTCACTTGGGTATCCTAATACGAACCAGTCGTTTTCTGCACAATTTACTACATTGTCTAAGCTTATTATTATCGCGATGTTAATTAGAGGTAGAAACAGAGGGTTACCATATACGTTAGACCGTGCTATTATCCTTCCAAGTCAAAGATTAGAACACATGGATCACATTGAAGATTTGAAATTGAAGAGACGAAAAGATGACAGAGAGACTACTGACCCAGTGACAGGTTACATGAAAAGGAATGTGAACTGGTTAGGCCATATGTTAAATATAACCGGGAAATCGAAGGCCAATGAGCCACTATACAGAGTTCACACTCAAAGTCACAATAATCCTCACCATCACCATCACCATCACCACAATGGTCATCATGAAGGACACCAAGAAGATACCAACGGATCCCCAAATGACACACAAGAGAATCAACAACTATGGGACGAGCACAATGCATAACAGACCATACTTTGTGGTCCCTTAATATTTATTTAATTCATTTTACAAGAGAATGAATGCACTAGTTCATTCATTATATATACATTTATTTGTAACTGCATAATAATATTCGCATGCTTTATAGAAGGGGCCCTAAGAACACAATTTGACATCTCTGGTGTTAACAAAGTCGCCGAAACCAACCAGATCAAGGCCATTTTTTTTTTCCATTCACTACGAAATCAAGTAATGCCCAGTCTGAGAGCTTCTGAGGACATTAGAACAAAGAGGCCTACCTACATTCATCGAGAAAGAACTTTCTCTGTATACACCCTTCAAGTTTACCTCATCGATGATTCCCTAATGAAAAATTTTTTACCGTAGGATTTATGTCTCTGCGATTTCTTTACAAGGCCCTCTATTTGTCCCTGTCCTTATTTGTCCTATATTGTCTTCACTAGGTACATTTATTAATTTGTACCGACAAAAATTTACAGTTCAAACCGACGGAAATTTCCGAATTTTTCACTTTCTCGAATTTGCTACGGAGATTTCTGTGCAACGCGGAGTCATTTGCAAAACTTTTACAACAACAGACGATAATGAGCTCACCATTAACTACGATGAGGTCAATTCCGTTTTCTGTTGGTGGCAAAAGTATAAATACTGGAAAGAATTGCCAACTTTTCACTTCTCGTTTCCTATCTCTGTTGTCTATAAGGTGAAAATATAGTATCTTTTAGTTGTTTTATCCTCTGTTTTTTTAAAATATCTCTTATTCTACCATTTTTCTTTGTATTTTACACTCCTTTCATATTCTTGCTAAGCTCATCAGAATCTCCTCTCTCTACTCAGATAGCTACTGAACTCTTTTTCTGTGGAAAACTACATTATTTACACATTACATTAACGGTCTCGCACATTTTAGCCAGAGTCCCATTTCTACAAAATATTATAGCTAATCCATTTCGATAATACTGCACCACTGCCAGTTTATTAGTAAGTTCAGAGTCAAATCCATTTTTTTGGCTTTTTTTTTTTTTTTTTGCAGCTGCATCAGTTTAATTGGAAAAAATAACCTTATATTTTTCAGTACTCTAACAATATCCGTAGTACTACAATTTTCGGTGAAATTTTTCAAGCCCTTCGAAATTTTTCATCGTAATTTTATTAAAGGATATTCAAATCATTTTAACTGATTCTCTGTTACAACTGATTTTCTGTTTCAAGAACCCTTTACTAACAATCATCTTTTTCACTACAGTCTACTCACTATTTGCATATATCCTACCCATTTCTATTATTTTGTTTTTTTTGTTCAACAACAAAACTATCTAAAATAATAATATTTATCTTCCCCCTAAACTACAAGAAGGAAGAAAACAAAATTCAAAAACTACAAAAAAATCTAATTTTTACTTTAAAACACCACAAATAATAATAATACCTGAAAATATAAACCATCAACCAGATATGATTACCGCTGTTGCTCCAACTTCTCCTATTACTAACCCATTAGAGTCCACTGGTGATCGTTTAGTCACTCTAGAATTACAAGATGGTATGACCTTACAAGGTTACTCATTTGGTGCTGAAAAATCAGCCGCAGGTGAATTAGTCTTCCAAACTGGTATGGTTGGTTACCCAGAATCCATAACTGATCCTTCTTACGAGGGTCAAATCTTGGTCATCACTTACCCTTTGGTAGGTAACTATGGTGTACCAGATACTACTTTAGAAGATGAATTTGTAGCAGGTCTTCCAAGATACTTTGAAAGTAATAGAATTCATGTTGCTGGTTTGGTCGTAGCTCATTATACTGAGGATTACTCTCATTTCTTGGCCAACTCTTCCTTATCTCAATGGTTAAAGAGAGAAGGTATCCCAGCCATATACGGTGTTGATACTAGAAACCTAACTAAGCACTTGAGAGACGCCGGTTCTATGTTAGGTAGATTAGCTTTACAAAAGGTTAATGCCGATTTAGATGAAGCCACCAGTATTAACTGGAAATCCTGTTTCGATGTTCCAGAATGGATTAATCCAAACATTGAAAACTTGGTCGCTAAGGTTTCCATTAAGGAGCCAAAATTATATTTACCACCAACTGATAACAAGCTAGTTCAATTACAAAAGGGTCCAGACGGCAAAACCTTGAGAATATTGGCAATCGATGTCGGTATGAAATACAATCAAATCCGTTGTTTCATTAAGAGAGGTGTTGAATTAAAGGTTGTTCCATGGGATTACGATTTTACAAAAGAAGAATACGATGGTTTATTCATCTCTAACGGTCCTGGTGACCCATCTGTCCTAACTGATTTAGCTAAAAGATTACAAACTGTCGTCGAAGAAAAGAAGACTCCTATATTTGGTATCTGTTTAGGTCATCAATTATTAGCTAGAGCCACCGGTGCAGAGACTTTGAAATTAACTTTCGGTAACCGTGGTCACAATATTCCATGTACATCAACTATTAGTGGCCGTTGTTACATTACTTCTCAAAACCATGGTTTCGCTGTTGATATCGAGACTTTGAAGGACGGTTGGAAGCCATTATTCACTAACGCTAACGATGACTCTAATGAAGGTATATACCACAGTGAATTACCATACTTCTCCGTTCAATTCCATCCAGAATCTACACCAGGTCCAAGAGATACTGAATTCTTATTTGATGTCTTTATCAAATCAGTTAAAGAATTTAAGGAATCCCATGTACTAAAGCCAGTTGCTTTCCCAGGTGGTTTATTAGAAGATAACTTAAAGGCTCACCCAAGAGAACAACCAAAGAAGGTCCTTGTTTTAGGTTCAGGTGGTTTATCCATTGGTCAAGCTGGTGAATTCGATTACTCAGGTTCCCAAGCCATCAAAGCCTTAAAGGAAGAAGGTATATACACCATTTTAATCAATCCAAATATTGCTACTATT
The DNA here is from genome assembly GCA_030572895.1 of Jamesozyma jinghongensis. Lineage (NCBI taxonomy): Eukaryota > Fungi > Ascomycota > Saccharomycetes > Saccharomycetales > Saccharomycetaceae > Jamesozyma > Jamesozyma jinghongensis. The sequence goes on from JAJMCG010000011.1 coordinate 58,397, forward strand.
CAAACTTCCAAGGGTTTGGCCGACAAGGTCTATTTCGTTCCAGTCACCACTGAGTTCGTTAGAAAAGTTATTTTGCATGAACGTCCTGATGCTATCTACGTCACTTTTGGTGGTCAAACCGCTTTGTCAGTTGGTATCGAAATGAAGGATGAATTTGAATCCTTAGGTGTTAAGGTCTTAGGTACACAAATTGACACTATTATCACCACTGAAGATCGTGAATTATTCGCTAACGCTATCGATGAAATTGGTGAAAAGTGTGCCAAGTCTCAAGCTGCTAACTCTGTCGAAGAAGCTCTTGCTGCTGTTAAGGATATTGGTTTCCCAGTTATTGTTCGTGCTGCATATGCATTAGGTGGTTTAGGTTCCGGTTTTGCTAACAACGAAAAGGAGTTAATCGATTTATGTAACGTTGCCTTTGCTTCTTCTCCTCAAGTCTTAGTCGAAAGATCCATGAAGGGTTGGAAAGAAATTGAATATGAAGTTGTTCGTGATGCTTTCGATAACTGTGTTACCGTTTGTAACATGGAAAATTTTGATCCATTAGGTATCCACACTGGTGACTCCATTGTTATTGCACCATCTCAAACTTTATCTGATGAAGATTATAACATGTTAAGAACTACCGCAGTTAATGTTATTAGACATCTTGGTGTTGTTGGTGAATGTAACATTCAATACGCATTAAATCCATTCTCCAAGGAATACTGTATTATTGAAGTTAATGCTCGTTTATCCCGTTCTTCTGCGTTGGCTTCTAAGGCTACTGGTTACCCATTAGCTTACACTGCCGCTAAGTTAGGTTTGAACATCGCTTTAGACAAGGTTAAAAACTCTATCACTCAATCCACTTGTGCTTGTTTTGAACCATCTTTAGATTACTGTGTTGTTAAGATGCCAAGATGGGATTTGAAGAAGTTCTCTAGAGTTTCTACTGAATTATCATCCTCCATGAAGTCTGTCGGTGAAGTCATGAGTATTGGTAGAACTTTCGAAGAAGCTATCCAAAAGGCTATTAGATCCACTGAATATTCAAACTTAGGTTTCAGCACTAGCGAATTAGATATTGACATTGACAATGAATTACAAAACCCAACCGATTTGAGAGTATTTGCCATAGCAAACGCTTTCGGCAAATTAGGTTACTCCGTAGATAAGGTTTGGGAAATGACGAGAATCGACAAGTGGTTCTTAAACAAATTATACTCCTTAATCAAATTTGGTGAGAAGGTCGAGAAGATTGGTGCCATTGAAAACCTAGATGCTGCTACTATGAGAGATGCTAAGCAACGTGGTTTCGAAGATAGACAAATTGCCAGGTTCTTGAATTCCAACGAAGTTGCTATTCGTCGTTTAAGAAAGGAAATGGGTATTACTCCATTTGTTAAGCAAATCGATACAGTCGCTGCTGAATTCCCAGCATTTACCAACTATTTATACATGACTTACAATGCCTCTGCTCACGATTTAGAATTTAATGATCACGGTGTTATGGTTTTAGGTTCCGGTGTCTACCGTATTGGTTCTTCTGTAGAATTCGATTGGTGTGCTGTCACTGCTGTTAGAACTTTACGTGCTAACAATTACAAGACTATTATGGTTAACTACAACCCAGAAACTGTCTCCACGGATTACGATGAAGCTGATAGATTATACTTTGAAACCATCAACTTGGAAAGAATTTTGGATATCTACGAAGTCGAAACTTCTCAAGGTGTTGTCGTTGCTATGGGTGGTCAAACGTCCAACAACATTGCTATGTCCTTACACCGTGAAAACGTTAAGGTCTTAGGTACCTCGCCAGATATGATTGATTCCGCTGAAAACCGTTACAAGTTCTCCCGTATGTTAGATCAAATTGGTGTTGATCAACCAGCTTGGAAAGAATTGACTTCTATGGATGAAGCTGAAGGTTTTGCTAACAAGGTTGGTTATCCAGTTTTGGTTCGTCCATCTTATGTCTTATCTGGTGCTGCTATGAATACTTGTTACTCCAAGGATGATTTAGCTTCATACTTAAAGCAAGCTGTTGAAGTTTCCCGTGATTACCCAGTTGTCATCACTAAGTACATTGAAAACGCTAAGGAAATTGAAATGGATGCTGTGGCCAGAAACGGTGAAATGGTCATGCACGTTGTCTCTGAGCATGTTGAAAACGCAGGTGTCCACTCTGGTGATGCAACTTTGATTGTTCCACCACAAGATTTGGCTAAGGAAACCGTTGACAGAATTGTTGTTGCTACTGCTAAAATCGGTAAGGCTTTGAAAATTACTGGTCCATACAATATTCAATTCATTGCTAAGGACAACGAAATCAAGGTCATTGAATGTAATGTCCGTGCTTCTCGTTCCTTCCCATTTATCTCCAAGGTTGTCGGCGTTAACTTAATTGAATTGGCTACAAAGGCTATTATGGGTCTACCATTTGAACCATACCCAGTCGAAAAGTTACCAGACGATTATGTTGCTGTTAAGGTGCCACAATTCTCTTTCCCACGTTTGGCTGGTGCCGATCCAGTCTTGGGTGTTGAAATGGCCTCCACTGGTGAAGTTGCTACTTTCGGTCATTCCAAGTACGAAGCTTACTTAAAGTCATTGTTAGCTTCTGGGTTCAAGTTACCAAAAAAGAACATTTTATTATCTATTGGTTCGTTTAAGGAAAAGCAAGAATTATTACCATCCATCCAAAAGTTATACAACATGGGTTACAAGTTATTTGCCACTGCTGGTACTGCTGATTTCATCACTGAACATAAAATGTCTGTTCAATACTTGGAAGTCTTAAACGATGGTGATGAAGAAAAGTCTGAATACTCTTTGACTCAACATTTGGCCAACAATAACATTGATTTATACATCAACTTACCATCCGCTAACAGATTCCGTCGTCCAGCTTCGTATGTCTCCAAGGGTTACACCACTCGTCGTATGGCTGTTGATTATTCTGTTCCATTAATCACCAACGTTAAATGTGCTAAGTTGTTGATTGAAGCTTTATCTAGACACTTGAAGTTAGATGTTACTGAACGTGACGCCCAAACATCTCATAGAACTGTTACTATTCCGGGTTTGATTAACCTAGCCACTTATGTTCCAAACATTTCAAACGTTTTGAATGGTCCAGGTGAATTAAAGGAAACTTCCCGTCTATTATTGGAATCTGGTTTCACTTTCAACCAAATCATGCCAAAGGCTATTAGAGGTCCGGTCATCACAGACACCATTTCTTTGAAGGCTGCTACTTCTACTGCTAAAGACTCTTCTTACACTGATTTCTCTTTTACCGTCGCTGGTACCCCAAATAACATTGAAATTGTTTCCGAGACTGCAGAACAAGTTACTGCTTTATTCTTACCTTTCCGTGAGTTAAACGGTAAGACTTACCAAGCTAGTAAGCTGTTAAAGAATTGGCCAATGGACAAGCCTGTCATCGCTGAAGCTAAGACTTCTGAGCTAGCCTCTATCATATTATTGGCTTCCCTACAAGAAAGACCTATCCATATTACCGGTGTTACCAAGAAGGAAGATTTATCATTGATCATGACTGTTAAGGAAAAGAATCCAAATGTTACTTGTGATGTTAACGTTTATTCCATGTTTATTACTGAAGATGAATACCCAGAAGGTATTAACATTCTACCAGATGAAAAGGATCAAGAATTCTTCTGGGCCCACTTAGATGCTATTGACTGTTTCACCGTTGGTGCTTTGCCAACTGCCTTAGCTACCATTACTGGCCACAAGGTTGAAGTTGGCTTAGGTATTAAAGACGCTTTACCATTATTATTAACTGCTGTTGATGAAGGTAAGTTAACTGTTGCTGATATTGTTACTCGTTTGCACGACAATCCAATCAAGATTTTCAACTTACCAGAACAGGATGCCATTGTTGAAATTGACTTAGATTACGCTATTAACCACACTAAGAGATGGTCTCCTTATACTAAGGGTAATTTAGCTGGTGGTATTGAACGTGTTATTGTTAACGATGAAACTCTTGTCTTAAGTGGTGAATTAGTTGCCTTGAAGCCAACCGGTATTGCCTTTACCAATGAAAGAGCTAATGTTGCTCCAAGTGGTCGTCACGATTCTGTTAAGGAGAAGAGATTCTCCTTCTCTTCTGAAAGACCAAAGATTTTTGAAAGTGTCGAATCTGCTGAAGATGCCATTGTTGAACCAGCCCCATTAGAACAAAGATTAATGTCTTCTAAACCACCAAGAGAATTAACTGCCCCATCTGCTTTGCAAAACTTAATTCGTACCAACAACCCATTCCAAGGTAGACATATCTTATCCATCAAGCAATTCAACCGTTCTGATTTCCATGCTTTATTTGCTGTTGCCCAAGAGTTAAGAGCTGCTGTTGCTAGAGAAGGTGTTTTAGATCTAATGAAATCGCACATCTTGTGTACCATCTTCTACGAACCATCTACTAGAACTTGTTCTTCTTTTATCTCTGCCATGGAACGTTTAGGTGGTAAGACTGTTAATATTAATCCAAATGTCTCTTCTGTTAAAAAGGGTGAAACTTTACAAGACACCATTAGAACTTTAGCTTCTTACACTGATGCTATTGTTATGCGCCACCCAGATGAAATGTCTGTCCATATTGCTGCTAAGTATTCACCAATTCCAATCATCAATGGTGGTAACGGTTCTCGTGAACATCCAACTCAAGCTTTCTTAGATTTATTCACCATCCGTGAAGAAATTGGTACTGTTAATGGTATTACAGTTACCTTCATGGGTGACTTGAAACATGGTAGAACTGTTCACTCCTTATGCCGCTTATTAATGCACTATAAGGTAGTTATTAACTTGGTTTCTCCAGGTGAATTAAGATTGCCAGAATCTATCAAGGATGAACTACGTGAAAAGGGTATGTTAGGTGTTGAAAGTTCTGAATTATCTCCAGAGATTATTTCCAAGTCTGATGTTTTGTACTGTACTAGAGTCCAAGAGGAAAGATTCACCAACAAGGCGGACTATGAGCGTTTAAAGGATGTTTACATTGTTGACAACAGAATCTTAGCCCATGCCAAGCAAAACATGGCCATCATGCACCCATTACCTCGTGTCAATGAAATCAAGGAAGAAGTTGATTACGATCACCGTGCTGCTTACTTCAGACAAATGAAGTATGGTTTATATGTTAGAATGGCCTTAATCGCTATGGTTTTGGGTATTGATCCATAAAATAACTTTTGATAATAGTTCCTATTTAAATATACTAATTTGTAAATTATTTAATAAACACTATGCTATATACCAAAGATATTTTTGGGATGAATTGGAATAGATTCTAATTTATGAGTATATGAAAAAATCCTTTTTTTTTTTTTATTATATCTGTAAGGTTTGAAAAAGTTAAATGCCATATATTAGTATGGAATACTGAGTGACTAACTATATCAAACGGGGATAACGATGTTGAGAACACAATTTGTTCACCAAGTGATACATAGTCGATTTCTTTTTAATAGCAGAATATGTCTGGCGACCAGAAATAACATCCTGCGAGATTTCTTATCCAAACCAAACACGAAGAATGACTCTACAGGGACAAAACATAAGGAAACCAACCACGGGCCTTCACGTAGTAATAAACCATGGGATAACAAGACAAAATTTAGAGAAAGACAACCACATTTCAATAATAAAAACAATAATAATAAGAAGAAGAAGCTTGTAATTAATTGGACTACTGGAACTGAGAGAGCTCAGGAAGCTGCGAATGCTACAATAAGAGAGACATTCAAGTTGAATTTTAAAGGCAGCATAAAGTTTTTTAACCCTTCGACCCACCAAATTGAGATGGGAAATATCCGTGACTTTGTGAAAGGATTGGATTTATCTGAGTCTGGACTATCCATTGTGAATGTAGAGAAAATCGATGAGAAGATTCAGGTTCCTTTAGTTAAGATTGTGGATAGTAAGACTGCTTTAAAAAAATACTCCGATGATCTAGCTAAAGCGAAAAAGGAAGAGTTGATTGAGAAGGGACTTGCTAAAAGGTCAGGGAATGAGGGTGTCAAGACTGAGAGTACCTTGAAACATATCAAGATCTCTTGGCAGATTGAAGATGATGATTTAACGAAGCAAAAGGCTAATGAAATATTGTCCCTGCTGAATAAAGGGAACAAAGTCAATATTTATATCGATGATAGGGGTAGTGTTAATTCTAAAAATTGGTTAGAGGCTTTTGAAAACCTTGGAGAAATGACAGAGAACGATGAAGTGCCGCATACAAAAATTTCCAAGAAGGAACTTAAGCAGAGAAATTTTGTGTTAGAAAAGCTACAAGAGATTGTCACTGAGTCTGTCGTTCAACCTGTAATTGAGGGTAGTGTCTACTCCAAATTGGTAATGAGATTGACGCCCAAACCAACGAAAAAAGGGAACAAGGATACCAGAGCGTTAAAGGAGGCTAAGAAACGGGAAAGACAGGAGAAATTGGCCAGAAGAATTGAAAAGAAACAACAAAAGGCTATGGAATTGTAAATATATAATGGATACATCATGTAAATAGAATGGGATAGTCTATTGTATTTGAAAATGTTACTTAAATGGAAGTTTTAGTGGAAGTTTTAAATAAATCAGCATATATCAAATAATGATGTATACTACTGTGTGAATCATGAAGGCAAAAAGTGTACTCAATAGCATGCAATGACTAATTATTTACAAAATGCAATATACAAACTACTTAATGATTTCAATGATTACATAAAGTTGTTTAGGTTGACAGTGCTATCCTCTATAGTCCTTCCTATAAAATACATGGATATTATTTACCATAGAACTGGCCTAAAATTCTTCCACAATATAACACAATCTAGGGATGGATAGAAAAACACCATCTGCTGCACTAACCCCCTAATGAAATAACCAACTGTGACACTAGTACAATTGACTGTATGAAAACGGTATCTTAATGAGTGATAAGGAAATGTTTAGCACATTCATAAGCAGTCCACGATATGGCTGTTGCTGGCATGTTGGCTACCACTCTCGGTTTCCAACCTCTAAGGAAACCCTTCCATCCGAAGACCTGATATATCGCACTGGCTGCTTTGTTGAAGGTATCAGCATTCTTCAAGATTGGTAGGGAGACTGTATGTGACCCCCTAACTTGCAAAGTTGTCTTAATGACGTCCAATGGTGTGGTGACTGCAGCACATATTGTCCCACTGATACCACCACATAGACAATGTACCAATGGATTATACGTCTGAGTTGGGTTTACAAATTTCGTAGCTGATTCATATATGACAAAATTCAATGCTACAAAAGGGATATTCATAGCAATTGTAGTTGGGTATGAATAATAGAATGCTCGTATACCCTCCTTTTGTTTAATTTGTTTAGCTACCGCGAGAACCCCCATGTTAGGGTTCAGTTGGATACGTTGTTTGATTGTATCGAATGGGTTCATAAGGGCATCCGATGCAATTGTAGCACAAGCACCACTAAATGCAGTCTTTATAGGTTGATGTGTATTTATCTCACTAGGTTTGATTAGATGAGCCTTCACAAACTCATAAGTACCAAAGTATACAGCGTGAGCTGGACCAGCACCAAGAACCATTGATTGAACACCCTTCCATAGGGCAAAAGACCCCTCAGCTGTGGTAATCCTTGCTATTTGAGAGACTATACCTGTTGATACGCGGCCTGGTACCGCAGAAGCAGATTGTATTCGAGTTTTTATGGTGTCTACAGGGAACATCACTGAATGTTCCATGATCCCAGCGAACGCACCGGCTGCTAGTTGATGATAAATTGGGGAAGTGGAAGGAAGGGCCTCGTAATCGATGTCATTTGTGGTGGAAGTGTCTGTGGCCATACCCTCAAGCGAGATAAATGGGTGAATTTGCCTTGGTAGTCTAATGTATTTATTGGTGCTTCGTTTATTTTGGCAGTGCTTGTTTTGTTTTTCATATGCTAGTGAAAAATTCAAAATAGCGATCCTCGAAGCTTTTTTCCTTCGGCCGAATTACGTCATCATTCTGGACGAATATGTCAATAGTTCCATAGCAATGTGCACTTTATATATAACGTATTGTCTGTAGAAGTGAACCCTGGAATTAATCCAAATGGTCATGTGGGTTTACCACAGTTACTGGCTATTAGATGACACCATTGGCTTAGAACTCTGTAGAATGACCCCAAATTTCCCAAGGTCCTCCCAAATTTCTCCGGACAAAGATACCACCACTGCAAAGGCCTCATCAAGATACTGAAATATCACCAACGACCCTCAAATGCTTCAGAGATAGTCTTTTCACACTCTATCGACGCTGCACAGTAGTGCTACTTCCTTGCAACTCGCGCGGGAATATGTCCTCGAAAAGGTCATGCACTCCGAGATAGATAGATAACAACTACCAACCAAAGAGGATCCCACTGTGGATCCCTTGGAAACATCTGACTCTGCTTAACATATATAAGCAAAGGATTCTCATACTTTGCGCATCATGATGGACAAACAGAGAATCAACGATGTTTTTCAATTCAGCCAAGCTCGCTTCAGTAACTTTAGCCTCTACTTCCCACGCTATTAAACGTGTGGGGAATATGGGAAACGCAAAGGAATTCAAGAGAATCCCTGGAAACTCTTTTGGGTCCTTCAAGGAGTATAGGGAAAATGCCAAGACTTATGGTCCCCTCAGTGCCAAGTTGGCCTCGAAACGCCATTTGACACATGGCCATTGAAAATGGGGTTTATTTTATTTTTATTACATGGGTTTAATGGTATATATGTATGTGTTTTAAATGTGAAATTTTTTGCTATTGTATTTGATTTCGTAATGTGACTATTTATATGTTTAAGTACGTCTTTGTGTTAGATTGCCAAATGGATCAGGATTGGGGTGACTAACATTGCAGCGACAGGGATACCAAAGTAAACGATAAATTTGACTAGGATATTGACATTAGAGAAAATGTCTACAGTGGTTTCTCCATCGTCCATGGTTACCGTTCGGTCGTCTTCCATGAAACTGAGTAAAATACCTAACACAATCTTCTTACTGAGCAGATATTTCCATATGGCAACACAGACAACACCCACAACACATCTAATTACAACGTCAGTGACATCACCAGTGACAAAGGTTAACCAGTCCGGTTCTCCAGTAGCTATAATAATAAATTGACAGCATTGTAAACCAACGATGACACCCATAAACGCAACACTATCATCAAAACATGGGCATGCTTGACATGGTCTAGGGTGTAAGAAACATGCACCTAACCCAATTGCGATACTCCACAGAGGAAACCACCAATAAGTAACTAAATCTAACCCACTTTTAACCCACAGTATTCGCCCAAGAAAACATACCACACCAATAATAAATCCACCAGCTAAGTCAACAAGACCATGCATCCCACAGTAGATTCTTCCCAGAACCACAGTGATAACATACCAAATGATGATGATCCATTGCCACCATGTCATCCCATACCACGCAAACAAACAGGCCACAGCTATTGCGTTTGCTGTATGAGAACTTGGGAATCCAAACTCCAAATCCGTTCCCGGAGAAAGGTTTAGTACCTGAACAGGATAATGAGGCCGGGGCAACCCCAGAATATCCTTAACTACTCCACTAACAAAGATAGAGTAGCCCAATACATGTACTAAATCTGCCGCTAACTCATAGTATCCCAGGAAATAAGGAATGGGCAGACATACAACATAAAAGGTATGCGAGCCCAATAGTGAAGTATATTTGAAATATGCATCCCAATAGTCTGTCCTGACTCTATTCTGAAATTCTCCGAGGTATTCTGATTGCACCTCTACATATGATAATAACCAATTGCGTATAACCTCCATTTTGCCTTGGTTCCTGAGCTTTACCAGCCCTGGTAAAATTAACTAATATTTGTTTATGTAACGGCCTTAACAAGGTGTGACGTTTTTCTTTTTCGAATTTTTAAAATGCCTCGAATTGGATTTACGTTTTTGGTGTGACTTATTAAACATCCGTGCATGTTTCAAAAAGCCGTACATGTGCATGAAAAAATGGAAAATGAGTGAAATATTTTGGAAAATTCTTGTTTTGGGAAAAAAGTGTGCGTCTTTTGTCTCGCGTAAGTTTGTTACTATTTGTTAACGAAGAGAGACGCTATTTGAAGTTTTGATCACACTCTAAGCAAGGTAACTAATATACAAATCAACCAGCCAATATGGAAAACGATAAGGGTCAATTAGTATGTATCAGCGTGTAGAATGTGTGGACTTATCTCTGTGTCTGAGAAGCCGATGCTGTGGATGTAGATATATTGTGGAATAGATGAATGAAATATTGCATGAAGGCTCAGATTAATCCAAATACGGTCAGATGAACCAAGTACACCGTTCAATACGTTAAAGCGCGAGCAATTTACTAACAGTTTACTATTATAGGTCGAACTTTACGTTCCAAGAAAGTGTTCTGCTACCAACAGAATCATCAAGGCCGATGATCACGCCTCTGTTCAAATCAACATCGCCAAGGTCGACGCTGAAGGTCGTGCTATCCCAGGTGAATACATCACTTACGCCATTTCTGGTTCCGTTAGAGCCAACGGTGAATCCGATGACTCCTTAAACAGATTAGCTCAAAACGATGGTTTATTAAAGAACGTTTGGTCTTACTCTCGTTAATTTATCTTAAGGATATATGTATCATTTATATAATTTTATCTTTAATTTAATTCATCAAAGTATTGCAAATAAATCCCTGCATTTCTTGTATTAGCTTCATCACTTTTATGCGATTGCTCAAATCGAATATAAGTTTTTTTTTTGGAGTAATAAGACATAAATGTTAGAAACATGAAGATCAAAGAATGCATCCTTTCACATAGATGCAACTTTCTTTAACAGGTACAAGGAATAATTGTAATTTTCATTCTAAAAATGTCATATCCCGAATATTCTTTATTTTGTGAAGACATAATATGATATCTACCAAGAAAAAAGAATAGTTTAATATTTTATGAATCCAAATAAATACTTCTTCACGTTTCATAAATTATAAATCTTACCTTCTCAAATGAGTGACTCTTGTTGTTCTCCATAACTATTCCCTTTTCAGTAATTAACCACATAGCTAGATTCACCACCTAATATTAAAACAACCAATCGTCTCATATCTATAAATTTTCAAGATCCCCAATCGTTCAAAAATATATATTAACAGAACAATAGAAAATCAGCGTCCCAATATCGGTCTCTTGTAAATCTTGACCACCTGAGTCTTTTTATAATATTTGGTGCCTGTCAAGAATGTTGAAAAATAAAAAAGGTAAATAACTTGCAATTCCAAAAAACCTCTAAAGGGTCCTTTTATAGCTGATAACAAGTAACATGCTAAATTGGTACATCGTATTGCTAGTGATAACTGCGGTTGTGCCACTATTAAGTCCATTTCTCAATGAACCGATCGATTACAAATATGAAGAACAATCTGCAGCTTTGCTCAATAAATATAATGCATTTCTTAATAGAACTCTGGGAATAATGCCAAAGTATTCAACGAATTCATACATTGACTTACTAAAGAAAGTTCATAAAGGTAAATCACCAACTCCAGCTACTCAGCCTCGCGAAAATGCTACCATCTTAATGTTGGTACGTAATATGGAATTGGAAGGTGCATTAGATTCTATGAGATCTCTGGAGGATAGGTTTAATAAAAATTATCATTATGATTGGACCTTTTTAAATGATGTACCATTCACTCAGGATTTCATTGACGCTACTAGTGCAATGGCTAGCGGTAAGACTCAATATGGCCTCATACCATCAAGCGATTGGGATAGACCGAAATGGATTAATGAGACATTGTTTGAGGAAAATTTGGAATCGATGGAGAATAGTGGAGTGCTATATGGGAATTCCAAATCATATAGAAATATGTGTAGGTTTAACTCAGGTTACTTTTTTAGACAGGAATTGCTTATGAAATACGATTATTATTTTAGAGTGGAACCTAACGTTGAATATTTTTGTGATTTCCCTTACGACCCCTTTGAAGTGATGAGAAGACAAAAGAAAAAATATGGGTTTGTCATTAGTATCCATGAATATGAGAACACAATCATGAATCTATGGCAGACTGTCGAAAAATATATTGAGCTGGATAACGGTACGGATATAGATATGAACAGAAATACATATGGTTTTTTAACGGATAAATCATATATTAACAAACATACAACGGTTGCTGAGTCGCATACTGATTACAACATGTGCCATTTTTGGTCTAACTTTGAAATTGCTGACTTGAATTTCTTTAGAAGTGAACGTTATTTAAAGTTCTTTGAATATCTAGATCAAACTGGTGGATTCTATTATGAAAGATGGGGTGATGCTCCAGTACATTCCATTGGCGTATCCTTATTAATGGATCGTGATGAAATTATTCATTTTGATTCAATCGCTTACTTGCATTCTCCATTTTTCACATGTCCAAGAGCATATTATTTACGTCTAGATCAAAGATGTAGATGTGACTACAATGACGTTTTTAATATTGATATAATACCAAACAGTTGTTTAATGAGATGGTGGAAGAATGGTCATGGTAAAACTTTCATCAGAGAGGATTCATTCCCAGATGCCGATTGAAAAATATAGCGTTCTGTATTTGTTACTGTATTTATGTTTTTATTATTTTTATTATTCATCTTAATTACCTAGTACATATATGGATATTACTAATACAACGTTTCCAAATTTGATAATTCTTTTAATATTCTCTCCAATTCATCATCGGAAATCTTGGTATTCAAACTTGGAATTAAAGTCTTGGCTTCGTCTGCAGTATCACACGCTAGGGATCCTAACTGAGCAATCTCGAATGGGTGTAACCCAGTACTCTTTAACAGTTGAATAACAGCACTGACGGTCTCTTGATCTCTAAATCTAGAGAAATTTGTTAAATATTCCATTGTATTCTTCAAATCCTTATTGTTCCCGCTTGTAGTTTGTTCCAATAAGATATCAACAGATTCTAATTCTTTCTCACGGGTCTCATTTCTCATGAACTCATCTGCATCGTCTTGCTCATCTTCACTGACTTCATCTTCGACAGCAATTCCATCGGCATTAGTCTTAACCTTCTTCTTCTTATGAGAATGAGCAGTCCTTTTAAAGGCTTTCTTACGCTCGATAAGAGCTTCCTTAATAATAAGTCTGGTTTCACTTAGGTTCAAAGCAATCAGCTCTTCTTCCTCACCGTTATGATTAATCTGTTTAAGTTGGAATTCATGGCCCAACTGAAGTGTAGAGGCATTCTCTTCTTCCTCAACTTTCTTTAATCTTCTTCTAGATGTCTGGAAGGTGGATGTGGACACGTTCATTATTGCTAGATGGCTTGTAGGGGCTCCTTTTGGACTTTCAACTGCCTTTAAAGTTATTTTATAACGCCAATTAAAAGAATTTCATGTTAAGTTTAGTGCAAAAAATCACGAATAACGGGGATTGCCCGGACGCTGTTTTATTGCAAATAACACTAATATATCCGTTAAGAAGTGGATTGAGAAGTGTCAAAACAAGAATTTCATTATACAGTGTCTGTATCGACTTATTGCTGTTTTTTGGAAACTAATTCAAACTTTTTGACTCAGGATGTTCCAATTTTTAACATTTTTCATAGTCATTTTTAAAATATTTACAAGGGGGCAACATGAAAAATTACATGTGTGAAGAAGGAATTCAATATCTAGAAATTAAGTGTTTAGTTAATAACTTTTGTTGAAATATCCAAGTTAAGAAAGGTACCAACTAAGGATACAGTTGCTATATTTAGTTACTACTGTACTTCGGCATTTATAAATACCCAAATAGGTGATGCAACAGATACCAGAGTTGCCAGATCAAAATATGCCAGTATTAAATACAAACCCCGAAAGTTGGAATTCAAACTATGTAGACAAGAATCCCCCTCAAGACGCAGCTCAGGATCCATTGGTCGCAATAGGTCAACGAGATATTTCTCCTAATGCACCTATGCAAGAAGAATACACAGAACGACCTCCCAATGGCATGTTCTTTACCAATCCTTGGGATAACAATAGAAGAATTCCAGATGTGACTCAAAAGTCACCCATGTTTTCTCAGGAAGAACTGGATGCAATGAAGAGAAGAAAATCAAGTATAGTTATTCCACCACAGAGAGCTCCTGGTCCAAACCCGTTTCAGTACGATGAATACCCATTTGTACCAAAGGACCCGAATCCAAGTGTCTCCATGAATAACTCGTCCCTTGGGATGTACAATTTCCAACTACCCCAACAAATGTCACAGAGACAAAATGCTATGTTTGGAAAGCATCCAGCACAAAATATGGCTTTGAGACAGGCTCAAATCCAACAACAGCAACAACTAAATACAAGATTTGTTCCATCGTTGTATAATAATCCCCAGGATTTTCAAAGAAGGCAGAGTGTTGCCACAGCATCATACAACGCATATAGTTACATGGACATGTCAGCGACACCGACGACACATCAAAACAATCCAGGTATTAATACTACTAATATGCTGGCCAATGCATCTCAAAATCCACAATTCTCTGCATTCCCACAGATTTCACCATATCGGAGACTCAGTGCATATCCATCGACAACAGCCTCATCTGTGCCACAGTTCAAACAGATGCGAAGACAACCGGCGGATGACTACATGCAAATGCAAATAACGATCCCACAGTTGACAAAGGTTCATTCAAAAGGTGACCTGAATCCAATAATTAATAAGACTCCTAAATATAGACGCGCTTCATTAAACTCAAAGACTATCTCCCCATTAATTGGTCTTACCAAGAACTTAATCACCACGTATGCTTTATGTTCTCCAGAGTTTACATATAAGGCCTCAAAGAATCCAAGAAGAGTACTCACTAAACCAAATGAAGGCAAACTAAACAATGGTGCTGATAATATCAATAGTGACTACATCCTTTACGTTAATGATGTATTGGGTACCGAACAAAATAGAAAGTATCTTGTCCTAGATATCCTAGGCCAAGGAACTTTTGGTCAAGTCGTCAAATGCCAAAATTTATTAACTAAGGAGATCATTGCTGTTAAAGTCATTAAATCGAAAAGTGAATATCTAAATCAAAGTCTTACTGAAGCTAAGATTTTAGAGTTGATCAATACAAAAGTTGATCCAAATAATACGCATCATTTCTTAAGAATGCATGATTCCTTTGTCCATAAGAATCATTTATGTCTTGTTTTTGAATTGTTGAGTAATAATTTATACGAACTTTTAAAACAAAACCAATACCGTGGTCTCTCCATGCAATTAATCAAGATATTTACAAGACAATTATTGGATTCCCTATGCATTCTAAAGGATAGTAAATTAATCCATTGTGATTTGAAGCCTGAAAATATTTTACTTTGTTCGCCGGATAAGCCAGATTTAAAGATAATTGATTTTGGTTCCTCTTGTGAGGAGAATAGGACCATTTACACATATATTCAATCGAGATTTTATCGAGCTCCAGAGATCATTCTGGGGATTCCATATTCAACCAGCATTGATATGTGGTCGTTTGGTTGTATTGTTGCGGAACTTTTCCTTGGTATCCCTATCTTCCCGGGTTCATCAGAGTATAATCAGTTAACACGTATCATTGAAACGTTAGATTATCCACCAAATTGGATGATTGACATGGGAAAGAATTCCTCAAAATTTTTGAACAAAACTGAGAACCCAACTAAGAAATATACGTTGAAGTCGATAGATGAATTTAACAATGAATTCCCAAATGCACAAGAACAGCCAGGTAAAAAATATTTCAAGTTTACAAAATTAAGGGACATAATCAAGAATTACAAGATCCCACGTAACATTCAGGACCAACCAGAGTTAATCGAACAAGAAATGAAGAACCGTGAATGTTTAACTCATTTCTTGTTGGGTATATTGAACATAAACCCATTGGAAAGATGGACTCCACAACAAGCATCATTGCATCCCTTTATAACAAACTCACCATTCACTGGTGAATGGTACCCACCGGGAACATATACAGCACCTGGCACACCGGACCAGAAGAGTAATAGAAATCAATCGTTGCATGAGGGTACCACCAAGAAACTTAATAATTTGACATTAGATGCTTAGACATCTGGATTATATATATTTTATTGTATAACATTTTTTAGAACAATTGCATAATAATTCATCATTTTTAATGTTACCCTTTGAAAAGGATCTTTTGTCAAAGCTATATATTTATCATCTTTTTGTGTATGAAGATATATATATATAATAATAATAATAACTGATATAAATAAAGCAGGCTTTTCAAAGACCTTCGTTAATATTGAGGAGGGTGTGTAAGGTGTAATATATACTTTGCTCGTTAATATGTACATGATTCATGAAATAGAATGACTATGCTTGTAAAGGTTGTGCTGGGGCAGGTGCAGCCTCTGGTAAAGGAGGAGCCATAGGCTTAGCTTGCCATGCAGCGTATCTTTGGAACATAAGTCCGACACCCTCGATGACACCCAAAAGACAAGCACAAGTGATAGCACTATTTCTTGTATGTTTCCAACCACCTCTGATGGCTAAGGCACCACCAGTGAAAAAACCTGCAATAATAGCATTCCATGGATCCTCTCTCTTTCTGACAGCTTTGACACCACAGTCAAACGTACTGAAGAGGCCACCCCAAACACCAAAATTACCACCTAAAACAGGAGCACGGGCCTTGATAGCATGAAGGGCACCGATTCTTCTTTCACCCATGGGAGAGTTTCTGAAACCCTTGATCCCATGCCAAATAACACCACCAATGGCACCCATAGCAAAGGCACCACCAAAATCGTTAAGGATTACAATCGGACATGGATCTCTAGAGTGATCTGCAGACATTATATAGGCTTGTTTCTAAATGGGAGTTTTTGTTAGTTCCTTGTTAGATAAATGTTGGATACTTCAGTTGGTGACTCTTTAATTTGTTGTCATTTTTTTCCAATATTTGCGATTGAAAAGGGAGGGTAACATTCTTAATAAACTAGTCAATTAATAAAGAATATATATGGCTATATAAAAATAGAAATGGATATGTATGAGTATGTATGAATATAGATGAATATATTTAAAGGGTATTTGATGCTCTAATTGTTTTGTTTTTTTGAAACGTCTCTATACATTAAAGAGAGAGGTTTGTTGGCAATCCCTAAGTTGAGGGCTGAGCGGTTTCGTTTGGTCCTCTAGTATTGGTTCCTGGACGACCATTTCTATGTAAAGGTGCTGTTGGTTCCACCTGAATAAAATAATAGACGACACCGGGGTGATTGGTTTGATTGAGAATTGTTAAGTCCCCTAAACGGGTCTCCTCTGGTTCTTGGTCCGTATACTGAGGGACAGCCTTTCTGCTTCTCATTATACCAGGGCGGACTCTACAATTCTGATTTAGCAAATGGGTAGTATCTCTTCTGAGCATGTTTTACAGTAGTAGTTGTCTTTGTGTGTGTTATTTGTTCGTATTCTTTTCAGTTAAGAGATTATAGATTAGTAATACGGTGATGATCTACGAAAAATTCAGCTTATATAACAAAATAAACGGAACGGGATTTACACTATGGACAGGGGTTTAATGGATGAATAAAGGTATTAGTCCACTTCTTCAGTAGTCTGCTTCATTAGGAGATGCAAGGCATATGCTGTAGGACGTACATTTTCGACGTTTTGTTGTAAGAGGCTCCTGCTGTCGCTGCCACAGTAGGGATTCTGAGGAGAATCTTTCAGATACTTCCCTAATTTATTCCCATCGTTCAACACAACAAACTTGTTACGTGTACGTTCATCTACGAAGAGTGTGATCGCATCATAAACCCATGTGAGCAATCTAGGGACGTACACAAAGTACTTGGCGTAAAGAAGTTCTGGATAATAATCCTGGAAGACCTTCACAATCTCCTTGACGACCTTTTTCATGTCAGAGTCCATAGAAAACATAGATACGCCCTTGTAGTCGTGTACCTGAGTTATGTAGCTGTCATCATCGTTTGTGAAGTCCAATAATTTGATACCATGTTCCATTAGCCCAATCCTGTATCTTAGAAACGCCTCTCTATCCTTGAAAAGATGTTTCCGTTTCATCAATTGGCCATATATGTTCCAAGTGACAACTCGCTTGTTTGGTTGCTCCTTTGGATATTCAGTTAGAAGACCCACCTCCATAAGTTCCTTCGCGTGCACCTCTTTGAAAGCAGCACTCAGAGGGTTAAACTCTCTTCTCCAATTTAATACTTTGACAATCTTGGCCAGGACAATGTCATGTTCAAATCCATATCCCTTACAGAACTTGTAGACAAGACCACAAGCTACGGCTTCATCGTAATACTCACCTGGCACCATCTTATACCCGTACAACTCATCATATCCAGAACAATTCTTTTCAATTGCAGTTGGAAGGGACTGTATTATTTTCTCGACAACCTGTTTCTCTGAATCATTTGTAAACTTCATTCTCTTGGGATTGTTTATATTTTGTCTTGCTTGTTTTTAAATTTGCTTTCTGTCATTTTGAACAATGATTAATTTTTACTGTTGAAAGTCAATTCATAAATAGCGGCGAGAATCACTGAACTTTGTAGTATATGTCGCTTATATATATGTGGGACAGCCCACAAAGCTATATATATATACTATGTGTTGGTAATGCAGATTGAATATAGTAAGTAAATTATAAATGTATGCGTAGTTATGGGAAAATGCTCAAATGAATGAGCTTCTGCAGTCAGCAGAGAAAACACATAGTCAACTATGCATCCTTCTTCGGAATAGCAGTCTCTATGATGTGTTGTTCCAGAAACTGTGCCATACTTTGTACCATTTTCCACAGATAGTCTCATCCTCTACTAAATCTTGGATATCCCAAGGTTTCAATACCTTGAAATCCAGAATCTTGGCAAAATTAGAATGCACATCAAATGACTTATCACCCAACACAATGACGTACCCGTCTGAAGACACTTGACCCCAATTGTCATTGAACAACTCTCTCAGGACTTCAAAGTCACTCAGACCATTGATCCTTCTTACTTTCTCTAACTCATCATCACCATATATTGTGAAAAATTCTTTGACACACATACTCACTTCCTTATTTGGTTTCAAAAGGATTATTTGAGGTTCATCCTTATCTACAAGCACGTTAGTCAATAAAACACAAGTTTCATTATCGATCTCACTACAAATTTCATCACTATCCAACAATTCATCAATATTCTCCACAATCATACATGTAGGAGACAAATAGCAAACATAATCAACAATATTCAAAAGACAAACAAAGAGAGACAAAACAAACCATTGTTTTGTAGAATCATACTCATTACGTCCCACGTCAACAAAATCTCCAAAGTTAACACCAATGGACAAGACATTATATTGTCTTAGCTTCGACATATCCACTTTCGCATCATGCATGATATACAGAGGATACTGCGATCCCACAAGTCTCAGGGACTGAGCTAACACTATCACACTCTTAATAGATTCCAACGAATCGTCCCGAAGCACAGTCACCCAACATTTCCCACCACTAACAACTTCCGGTATACGAGGTTCATTTGTACCAGCAGCAGAGAATGAACTCCGAGGGTTCAATAGCTGTCTCACCCATTGAACGTCATGTATAGATGACCTTCTGGTGGTCCGTGGAGGTGCCCCTATCGTATCATGCTCAATAGGTTCAGGGGATCCCAACTCCAAATCGTTCATAATCTCGACGACGGAATCTCGATGCTCTTCTGCTACGGAGTAATGATGCTTGAAGAGTTGGTAGTCCGGAGTATCCACCCTTTGGAGCTCTTGTGTGTTTATATGGGGCTTGAAGGACCCAGGTAGGGGCTCCTCAAAAGCTTCTGGGATGGGTGTTGCGATTGGTGATGCCCCATTTGTGAGGATATTAGTTAGAGCAGGTGTCGCTTGAGTCTCAGACCAGGATTTCCTGAGAGCAGCAGCTAGCTCTGCAGAAAGGTCATCCTGTGGTTGATGTGGCTCTTGGTTCTGCATCTGATTAAATGCTTCAGGAATATTTGGATATATATGTTTGGTTTATTCATTTATTTCCTTAGAAGATTTTTTTTCAATTCAGGTTTTTTCTTTCAGGTTTAGAATCACGTGAAAATATTTGGATGGTTTAATATCTCTCCCAATTGATGAGTTAAAAGAAGTGATAGAAGAGATCAAAAAGCGATGAGAAGAGCATTCTTACACATATATTCGAGATTGGGGAAAAACGAGAGTGACGAGTTGTTATCCACTCTGCGGTTTCTGACGAAGGGATCGCCCTTGAGATTGTTTCTGGATGGGTCTGAATCCCGGAAACGTGAGAAGAAGCATGTTGATACGGTGCTAAAAGTACTTAATTCTAGTCTACCAAAGTCTGGTGTCTCCAAAAGAAAGATTCAGAGTCATTATGATTTGTTTTTTAACCAGTTGAATGGGGTTTTAAGTCATTCAATGGTAGAATTGGCTCAGGGCCAAGGGCCAGCTCAGTTCACCCCCGCCAATGATATAAGCCAACTGAGTGGGGAAGAGTTATATAACAGGCTGATACTGTTACAGATAACAGATAAGTTTACCGTTCACGAGGTCTCTAGGATTTTACTTTGTAAATCGTTCAATCATTTTGATGAATTGACGGAGAACCTTGAGATCTTCCCTTTGATTGCAAGACTTGAATTATCCTTGTTGATATTTTACAGGACTAGAAATAATACAATCAAATCCAAATATTTGAGGGAATGGATATTACATTTTGAGGAGTTTCCTGTATCGATTCAAAGAATCTTTTGGAGAAGTCTGTATGAGAAGGGAAAGTCGCAGGATGAGTTACTAGATATGATAATACGGTTACCTAATTGGGACCAAGCTAAATTGATTGTAATGTATCAAGCCCTCTTTGAAGGAGCACATATTTTACCACAATCAATGAAACCCCTAAGCCAGCAACAACAATTATTTATGGAGACCCTAAGAGTTTTATCACCATACAAGAAATATAAACGGTTTATGATCAAGATTGTAAAACTCAGTATGGAGATCAAATTGCATAGACCAGAGTTAACCGTTACGCTTCAATATAAATTCACGACGTCCTTATCTCTTATCTTACGTGAGATTTATAATATATCTCCAGCAAGTGAGATTTCGTTACAAGATTCCCTAGAGAAACTAATAAGGACGATCGATGCTGAATCGCAATCGATGAAGAGTCAAATGTCCCCCAAATTTACATAAAAAAAAAACAAGAAGAGATATGTTCCAGACCATAGGTCATCAACATTTCATGGATCGCTTAACTCCTAAGAGAAGCAACCTCTAACGCCGATGGTTTTAAAGTTGGATAGTTGACATTTCGAGAACGACAACTGTGTGATCAATGTATGATATCGAATGAAATTAAAAAACAAAGGCCATAACTATGATACATATGGGAAATGTATGATTTATTGGTAGATTGATTCAATTCATCAGGAGCATCCCTCGATATCTGGTATCAAATTAGTGTTATTGCCTGGTTGTATTTAGAGTGAAGAGGAAAAAACGATAAATTTTTCAAGTATGTTCGCTTTTATAGTTGAAAAAAATTTGACGCGATGTTGAAAAATAATATTTGTTAGGGTTATAGTTAACAATGATCTTGATAAATATTATTTACAACAGTCCTTGCATAATATTCTCACCAAGTGGAAGTTTACAAAATGCAAAATATGTTGGTATGAATGTAAATAATAATGATAATAATAAAAATAAAAAAAACTAATAAAATAATAAGTATGCAAAACATTATCAAATGACACTGGCTCTTTTAACTACATCATCATCTCTTCCCTCACCTTTCCCTCTCCCCTTTACGGTTTTGCTCCATCCATGTAAATTACTGACAAAGGAACCATGGTAAAAGACTGGATGGAAAATTCTTTCACTATTTTCTTCCACAGCGATCGTTGGTATATCGTTCAACATTAGGAAACGCAACTTTGGAAATCCCTTCAAGAAAGTGTAATATGTGGTCTTGAAATGATGAATCAAAGTATGATAGCAAAGAATGATATCGTTTTTCGTTAGGGGTTCATGTGGCAATTGTTCAAATCCCTGACCAGTGGGTCTAATCTGGTTACGTTTTGTTCTATAGGCTAATAAATTTTCATTTATTCTTGTTACAAATTGTTCTAAATTCATTGGTTGAGTTCTTACTGATGGGTACGTATCACAAGCCTTTGAGTATGGTAAAAGGGATAGATATCTCATCATCTTAAAGATATCCTTAGAAGCGATATCTTGTACATCAGATAAGTAATAATCGATTGGGAATAAAAAAATTTTCTTTCTAAGAATCTCATCGAATGTATAGTTACATTTATCACATGAACATTTTTGAGTCAATTCAAATTTATCCTGAACTAAATTTATTATTGGCAAATCTATTCCCTCGAATCTGATATCAATAAATTGTAATTTTTTACAATTGAGTAAAATTGATAAAAAGATCTGTGATGAAGTTGTCTCTGGAATATAATCTTCCAAGAAATCCATCTTTAACCGTTTCAAATTTTTTAATTTGTTGAAAAGATCGATAAGAATATTTATATCTTGTTTTATGGATATCAATGAAAGATCTTCCAAGGATGTGAATTCTCTAAATTCTTTAATCATTTCAATTTCTCTTGTCATAAGAGCTTCATTCCATGAAATAATAGTTAACGTCTTTAATGTTCGGATATCAAATATTTCATCAAGTTTTCTTAATTTTGGATGAGGAGCTTTTTCCTCCAAAAAGTATTCATGAGAAAAAAATTCTCTTCTCCAATGCAATTTAAGATCCACTATCGTAAGTTTTTCTTTCAATGGATATAAATAATTGAATAATTTAATTGGATCAATGAATAAAGTCATATGTGATAAATGAGTAGAGATTCTTTGATTTAAATATCGTATTAAATTTGGAACGTATTGTTCTGGTACATGCATTTCAGGTAATGAATTTGGTGGTGCCATATCAAAACTAGTAACTTTATTTCTTGATATTGTTCCATTGGCAATTATATCATTTGATTGTGGGTCAGTTATATTCTCTAATCGTTGAAGGGATGTCCCATGGGAACAAAGAAGGGATAAAATTTTCCTTTGAAGGATAGAATCCAAATCCCAATTTATTCGTATCCATTGAACGGATTGTATAGTTGTGATATTTGATAATAAAGATGTAATTAATTTTTCTAATTTGAGGTTGGCAATCTCTCTGGATTGATCCTCTGTTAGATAAGATGGAATAGAAAGTAAAGTCCAATTTATTGCGACGTTCATAAAATCTGATCGGACTACATTTGAATCATTTAAATAGATTCTTCTATAGATTAGTTTCGTGGCAATATTATAGCAACGTTTATTGATAAGAGCTGTAGTGAGTCTATCACCTTGTGGTAAATGGGAGAAAACTTCCTGTATAAGTTCATCAGGAAGTCGTAATAGGTTAAACTGATGCATATTTGTATTATCTGGTGGGGGGGTTCTTGTTGTTATTAATAATAATAATAAAAAAAATTTGGTTTGTGGTGCCCATTGATTAAAATCAAGATACCTTTAGAATTAAAGATATTGATACAGCTATCACGTGGTTTAAATCCGTCGTATATGGTGACCCATAATAAAATGTACAAAATATATGTATACGTTTGATGAAAGAGGTTGTATTATGGGGATCATTACCATTGTCTTTTATTACATAAGTTTCTCTCTTAGCTAAGAAGGAGTAGTGTATTATATAATAGAGGGCTGAAACTTTTTACTGTCTTCGGGTAATCCCTTATCTATATATATATGTAATTTTTTTATATATATATATATATATTTTCCTCCTTGGCAACAACAAAAAACTAGTTATAAGCAACAAATACAACCAACACACACACACACACACAATGACCACAGGAAACCGTCAAGTGTTTAGTATCAACAAGGACGATCTTTTACTAGTTTTACTAGCTGTCTTTCTTCCACCAATTGCAGTAATTGCGCGGAAGGGATTCTTCAACAGAGACACATTAGTTAATCTA
The DNA here is from genome assembly GCA_030572895.1 of Jamesozyma jinghongensis. Classification (NCBI taxonomy): domain Eukaryota; kingdom Fungi; phylum Ascomycota; class Saccharomycetes; order Saccharomycetales; family Saccharomycetaceae; genus Jamesozyma; species Jamesozyma jinghongensis. Next base: position 82,493 of record JAJMCG010000011.1, read on the forward strand.
CTGTTATTTCTATTTCTGTTTTTCCCAGCAACAATTCACGCTTTCTATATCGTATACGAAACCTCGAAGGAACGTGACCAAGCGCCAAGCTCCGATCTCGAAGCCACTGCGCCATTAACAGGCCCAGACCTCGAAGCCCAGCCATTACCTCCTTACGAGGCCGAGCAATTTCCAATTCCATCAGACAACAAACAACAAACAGTCTAACAATGGTTTTTGCTCATTTAAGTAAATCACATACATACATATGCTCTCCTATATATCAAAACACGGATAAGACCACAAATAAAATATCACATGCTTCGGAGTTTGTTTCCTGATCCGCAAATTTCCATCTCGACAAAAAAATTCCCGCTATCGGCTTCATTTATTTCTCCGCAATTGAACGAGTGTAATAAACAAAAATAAAAACTACACAGAGAGAGTCGTAGCGGAATTTATTAGCGGTTATTATTTTCTTCCATGTGAAGAATTAGAAAATTCGTGTTTCTTTCACATGCACGACATGTGAATTTTTTGGAGTTTTGGAAAAGTTTTAGCCGCCGAGACATCTCAGATTTGTATATAAATGGCCATCCTTTTCCCCATCTTTTCATTTACGTTTCACCATTTGTCTATATTTGAAAGTTCTTTTTTTTTTGGGATACAGAGACATACAAATCATCAACACATTATGACTGCTCAACCATTTCAATCCTCTATCAACTTCAACCAAGAGTTCTGCACCGTCAAGGATGATACCTTGATCTCTAAGTACACTTACAAAAATTCTGTTGTCTCTAAGCAAGGTAATCATTTTCAAGTCACTCCTATCCAACAGGATTATGAGTTTAAATTGGATATGAAGACTCCTAAAGTTGGTATCATGCTTGTTGGTTTTGGTGGTAACAATGGGTCCACTTTTCTAGCTTCTGTCCTAGCTAATAAACATAATATCAAATTTCATAACAAAGAAGGTGAAGTGACTCCAAATTTCTTGGGTTCTATGACTCAAGCATCAACTATTAAGTTGGGTGTTGACTCTAAGGGTAACGATATCTTTGTTCCTTTCAACAGTGTCTTACCAATGGCTGATCCAAGAGATTTTGTAGTCACAGGTTGGGATATTAATGGTGAAAACTTAGCAGACGCTATGAAGAGAGCTAAAGTCTTAGAATATGATTTACAAAGAAAATTAGAACCAATGATGAAAGAATTTACTCCCTTAAAATCTGTTTATTATCCAGATTTTATCGCTATGAATCAATTCGATAGAGCTGATAACTGTAAAAATGAAATCGATTCAGATAAATCAAATGAAGCAAAGAGTTATTCTGTTACAAACAAATGGGCTGATGTTGAAGCCATTAGAGCCGATATTAGAAACTTTAAGGAATCTAATAAATTAGATAAAGTTATGGTTCTTTGGACAGCTAATACTGAACGTTACGCAAAAATTATTCCAGGTATTAATGATACTAAAGAAAATATTCTTGCCGCTATTAAGGATAATCATTCAGAGATTGCTCCATCTACTATCTTTGCCGCTGCCTCTATATTAGAACATGTTCCATACATTAATGGTTCTCCACAAAATACTTTTGTTCCAGGTTTAATTGATCTTGCTGAATCAGAAAATTCTTTAATCGCTGGTGATGATTTCAAATCTGGTCAAACAAAATTAAAATCTGTATTAACTCAATATTTAGTTGATGCTGGTATTAAACCACTTTCAATTGCCTCATACAATCATTTAGGTAACAATGATGGGTTAAACTTATCATCTAATGAACAATTCCGTTCTAAAGAAATTTCCAAATCATCTGTTATTGATGATTGTATCGATTCTAATGATATCTTATACCCAGAGGGTAATGATAATCATCCAGTTGATCATTGTATTGTTATCAAATATATGAAGGCTGTTGGTGACTCTAAGGTTGCTATGGATGAATATTATTCAGAATTAATGTTAGGTGGTCACAATCGTATCTCTATTCATAACGTCTGTGAAGATTCTCTTCTTGCTACACCATTAATCATTGATTTATTAGTTATGACAGAATTTTTCACAAGATTAAGTTATTCTAAGGAAGGTGAAACAAAGACTGATACCGTTTACCCAATTTTAGGTTTCTTAAGTTATTGGTTAAAGGCTCCAGTTACTAGACCTGGTTTTAAACCAGTCAACTCATTGAATAGACAAAGATTAGCCCTTGAAAACTTGTTAAGATTATTAGTTGGTTTACCACCAAATGATGAATTAAGATTCGAGGAAAGATTAGTTTAATAATTATATATTTTATGTGTATATGACAAGGATTTTCGTTTTTATCAAAATTTTATCATTTTGTTCAATTAAACAAAATATCGCGCTCAATTGCATCAAACAATAAATATTTCATTGTATATATAATTCAAAAAAAAAAAACATAGAATGATCCAACAACACAAATACAATCATGTCAATAGAACATTACCTGGGCGATTTAGAGAATCGTATACGAACCTTAAGGGCCAGGTTAGGACCTTCCGAGGAACCCATACAACCTTTTATCTCTCAATTGTTTAAGATTGTAAGATTTATCTATGATCAAAACAAGAGTTGCACACAAATATTACTCTCTCTTATAGATTCCTTCGATGAAGTTCCTCTCTCTGAGCATAAATTGAATATAATTATCTCAAGTTATGAAAATTTACACAAATTAGTGATGGATCTAGCACTGGTAAAGAAAACCTTCGAAGCATACACTGTTGATCTTCCGAAAGAAAAGATACAGATTGCTAATCTCAAAGAGTTACCCTCGTTGATTCAAACATGTAATTCCCTCATTCTACGTTCTATCTCAATCACTTCCAAGTATATGGATTATACACTTCAAGCTGCACAGCTTACTTCACAATCCACTACTATATAGCATATATATCATTATAAAATCTATTTATCTCATGTCACATTTTTACGATTTACAGGTAACCAAACACCGATGACCCCTATTACAGAATTCTTTTACCATTTTTCTACCTTAGTCAGCATTCCATCAAACTATTCACTTCTATCCTACAGAATCATATTCTCTCAACAACAACAACAACAACTGGCTTTGCTTACAGCTGTTCTCTTATTATCCTACTCTCCAATCATTACCAGACACTAAACTAAAATTCATCAAACATCCGATGAAAAATTATCTATACTCGAAAACAAAAAGCCACTTTAATAGAAAACAACAAACTTCCCCTAAGGATACAACAACACAAAGATGGCTTACAACACAATAACTAACGAAAAGGACCTAAGACTCTGTGTGGTAATGGTGGGACTCCCAGCTAGGGGTAAATCCTTCCTCTCACAGAAGATTATTAGGTACCTCTCCTGGCTTTCTTACAATTGTAAATGCTTCAATGTGGGTAGTTACAGAAGGAAGCTGGGATTCACGGCCCCTAAAGCACAGTTCTTTGACCCGAAAAGGGTAGAGGATCTTGGGGTGAGGGAGCAGGCCATGAGATTGGCATTTAAGGATATGGTTGAATGGTTTGAAGCAGAGAAAGAGGGTTCAGTGGCTATATTGGATGGCACCAATAGTACAGTTGGGAAGAGAGATTGGTTAGAGACAGAATGTCAAAAATATGGAATTTATCCCATGTTTTTAGAGAGTTGGTGTGATGATAAGGAGATTGTTGATGAAAACGTTAGAGATATTGCAAAGACATCACCAGATTATGAAGGGGTAGAATTAGCAGTGGCAGAGAAGGATTTCAGAGAAAGAATCGAGGAGTATATACCAACTTACGAGACGTTGGAGACCCTTAGAGACAAGGATTTGACCTTTGTTAAATTGATCAATGTCACTCAAGAGATTATTATTAATAGAATAGAGACATATCTACAAAGTAGAATCGTCTTTTATGTGATGAACGTTCACATAAAACCTAAATGTATTTGGCTCTCAAGACATGGTGAATCCATTTATAACGTTGAACAAAAGATTGGGGGTGACTCTAGTTTATCTGAACGTGGTCTTAAATATGCACACAAGTTAAAGGAATTAATTAAGGAAAACGCTCCAAATGAAGAATTATCTGTTTGGACTTCAACTTTGATAAGAACTCAGGAAACAGCACAATATTTACCCTTCAAGAAATTAGCTTGGAAGGCCCTGGATGAATTAGATGCTGGTGTATGTGATGGTATGACTTACGAGGAGATCGAACAAGTTTACCCAGAGGACTTCAAGGCCCGTGACGCAGATAAATACGAGTACAGATACCGTGGTGGTGAATCCTATCGTGATGTGGTCATCAGACTTGAACCAGTCATTATGGAACTGGAACGTCAAGAGAATGTTCTAATTATCACACACCAAGCTGTCTTACGTTGTCTCTATGCATACTTTATGAACGTCCCAAAGGAGGAATCCCCTTGGATGTCTATACCATTGCACACGCTGATCAAGTTAGAACCAGGTGCATATGGTACAAAAGTTACATTGATTAAGGCTAATATTCCGGCAGTAAGTACATACAAGGTAAAGGGTACCAGTCAAGTTGGGGAATCTGCCTCAACTGAGGACTGCAGCAAGATTCTCGTAAACGCATCATCCAGTGTATAACTATTGCATTCCATATACCAAATAACACAACTATTTAAAACATTTAGTCTCTCTAATATATTCAGAAAAACTCTCAACGATCTGTTTTATTTTTTTTTTTTTTGGCTTCGTCATAGAATTTTATAATTGAGATTTGCATTTTCGAAGTTTCCATTTAAAAAAAAAATTCATCCAGAAGTTAAACAAACTTGGAGAAGTATCTAATTATAACAAAACAGATCCTGATTCACACAGAAACAAAATCAGATGACATCCCGTTTCTTTGGATTAAACAAGAAGAATGCAAGAAAATATAAAGGCAATAGTAGCTCAGAGGATTCCAAGAATGAGCAACAGGTAGCCAGCAAAACAGTTCCCCAAAAGGCACAATCAATTGTCTCAGATGGGAACGACACAAGATTATCGTCAGCTAAATCCACATCTGTATTCTCTAGAGGCAAGCTAACGTATAATACAGGAGCGTCTTCAAATGTAACAAATCCAAAGAAGAATGAACTGCGATCGGTGACAGATATTGGTAAACCCTTACGTATTATCATTGACGAAGAGAAAAAAAAACTAAGCTCAGTGGCGGAGGATCAAGAGAGTTTAGATGAATACACGGCTTCCTCAGAATCACAAATCGTTGAGGGAAGAGTTTATAAAAACCCAACAATGACCACCTTAATGAAGGAAATTGTAGTATTACGAAATAATATGTCAGATTTAATTGAAGATATACATCAGAATGTAACAAATATTTCAAAAGCCGTTATTCAAGTGATTGAATATTTTAAAAAATTTTCAAACAATATTGAAAGTTTGAACAAAAATGATATTGTTGTCACAGTTGAAAATAGTCCTTCCTTGAGGAAGATTGCCAAGATTGTCCTGCATTTTGTTGATACTCTTTTAATATCAGATGCATACCAGAACTCCAAATCAATTTTATTAAAAAGATATTTGCAATTTCTCAAGGGGTTGAATATTAACGTAATCAAACCTGCATCCAATTTAACTCACCAAACTGTACCATATATGGGAAATTTCTGTATACCCAACGATTGTAAATTACCAAACGTGGACAAAATTGAAAAGATTATATCACAAATCTTTGAGACAGATTCTAGTTTGTTATCAGATCAAGAAGGTGCATTTATTGCACCTATTCTACGAGGTCTCTGTCCTGAGACATCTATACCAAGTATTGTATTTGGTATTCCAAATGTACAACAAGAGCATCATACAATGATTAAAGCATTGTATTCATTATTTCCAGATGTTCATTTCTATTATATCACTGACAAAATACAGCCATGTTCTCAGGTGAAAACAGAATTACCAGACAACTATAACCAAAAATTACCACATACATTTAATAACCCCCAGGTGATGGAATTTGTTCCACCATATACAACAGCTGAGGATCCATTAGCTCCACAAATATCAATGTCACTCTCTGCAGTAGATTCCAATGCAACAATGACAGGTACTTTGGGTGGATATTTATTCCCTCAGGTTGAAAAAGGTTCAAAACTCTCCTCATATGCTGGCTCCTCTTTTGCTATCACATGTGCACATGTTGTATTATCCGAGTCTCAAGATTATCCATTCATCAGTGTACCATCAACGGTATTAGAAACGGCCTATAAGGATACCTTGGTTCGTGAATCACAAAGGTATCCAGAGGATTCTGTTGAATCAAACGCGTTCATTCGTGAGGCGAATAAAGTTGGAAACAGCATTAGGTGGCAAAGAGAGAACAGGTTTGGTCAAATTATTTGGGGTGAACGAACAATCATCAATCAGAAATTATCTGATTTTGCTATCATTAAAGTCAACTCAAGATATAAATGTGAAAATTATATTGGATCAAAGTTAAATTTCGTCAATGATCCTACTCTGAAGTTTCAAAACGCGATAGTCAAAAGTAAAATTATGAAGAAGAAGGCTGGTTTGAATGTATTTAAAATTGGTGCTGCGACAAATTACACTGAAGGTCAAGTTAATGGTGCAAAGATGGTATATTGGGCAGATGGTAAATTACAAAGCAGTGAATTCACTGTGGCATCACCAATGCCTCTATTCGCCAGTGCTGGTGATTCGGGTGCATGGATTTTGACGAAATTAGAAGACCATGTAGGGTTAGGCGTTGTTGGGATGTTGCACTCATACGATGGTTCACAGAAACAGTTCGGTCTTTTTACTCCTATAGGAGATATTTTGGAGAGGTTGAATACTGTGACTGGCGTTCAATGGGACATTGACAGGCAAATAGAGTAATGATGTGCGTTTAATTCGTTAATCAAAATACCATAAAAGGAAATAGTTGGTATTTTTCGTTTCATGGATGTTTCAATTTGCATATTAACGATAACTTTTTTTTTCGCTGCGCCGTTTTGTTTTAAATTGACCGAAACCTCAAAAAATTATCCAGAATAAACTTTCAGTAGGAAAACTGAGAAATCTCTGACACTTGCACATTTTAGTGAGGCCTATTCCCAAAAAGGCAAATCATTCAATAATATCGCCATTCTATATTCTTAGAACAATTTTATTTAAATAACATATACTTTTTGTTATTCAGAGTCCACTCTCAGGGAAACAAGAAGAAGAGCATAGAAAAATAAATATGATTCTCAAAACACCAACCACATTTACATTTGACAAGAAAACTCATACTCCACCAAGCACTGAGCGCGACTCTAATAAGAAAAAGAATAAATTCTTGAGAAGTTTGTCAGGTAAAGTGTTTCGTAAGACACCCGAAATGAAATCCCAACAGACCTCGACGTTTGAAACAATTGGTACATTTACTCCAGGGTCGTCACTTTCCATGTCGAAGAGAGACAATATTCCTAAACCCTTAAACTTACAAAAACCTCTTTCTCCGCCAGATAGTCTACGTAAACCGACCTATCTCTCCAGAAGCAGTTCCACCTTGGTAAGTGAATTTGAGAGCTTAGATTCTCCGATTCGTCTTAACTCTACATTACCAAAACGTACAAATTTAATGGGCTCGTTACTAAGGGAAGAATGTAAAACTGGATCATCCATTTTCAAACTACCAAGAGAGGATCTATTTTTTGGGCAAGACGATGACTGTAGAAGCACATATTTGGAAGAGTCATCTCCATTATATGCCCGAGACATGAAAAAGCATTTCATGGAAAGAATCTCTGGTCCGAAGAAATATGTAGGTGAGATGTGTTCAGTCTGTCATGAAAATATGGGGAGTACATTTATTGGTGAAAAAATAGTCGAATTAAACTGTTCTCATCCATGTCACTATCATTGTTATATGACGATGTTGGAATCGGTCACAGGCGGGGAACTGCCTAGATGTGATATATGCGGCAATTCGACAGAACCAAACGATGATGAAATATTGGTTGGTATGAGATCAAAGATTTTAAGTGGTAATTATGATAGTATTGTCCCTACGCAGGAACAATGGATTGATCTGAAATCTGCTAGAAGTTGTGCTAACGATTTTCCTCAATTTACACCTTGTGAGCAATTGATTCGTACGGCAGATATCTCATCTAATGGGTTCAGAACTCCATTATTCAGTGAGGAAAAAGAAAGAAATGTTTACCAAAATACTTTGGATCCAATAGGAATTTCAGACAAAAATAACTATGAAATTGTATTTAATTCAATACAAGAGATTAATTCAGACGAGGAAAAAGATATTCCAAAAGTGAGTATATTGAAAAAGGATGGTGAGGGATATGAATTAGAAGTTCGCGTACCAGATATAAAACCTGCTCAATCCTATTTAAAGGAAAAATCAGAAACTGAACTCCATGAAACTAAGTTAGTCAAAGATGAAATTTCACAATACATTAGGGAGTTACTACATCTGGAGGAAGAATGTGGTAAATTGAGAATGTACGACAATGTTAACTATTCCTTGGAAGGTGATGAATGGTTCAATTGTACAGTGCTATACCTCTTTGAAAAGTATCTGATCATGTATGACTCCGGAAATAATAAAATCGTTGGTAAGATACCCATTCAACAAATAGCTTCGGTTACAATATTATCTGGAGGCAATATTCTTCTCAGTTTAAAGAGCACGACGCTACCTGAGATCTATTTTGAATTTTCCACCCTTAATAATGAACAGCTAGATAAAAAATGGAAGTATTATTTGGAACATATTATTGAAAGTCCCTTCTTAACTGATATTACCAGCACGGCATTCAGTCTACTTCCTACTAAATTACGTAGGAAACTAAATGACTTTGCATTCAAATTGGACCTTGATGTTGATAAACCATGGATTCAAAACAACGATGACATCCCATTGCAACTAATAGTCTGTGTCAATCTATCAGAGTTTTCTAACGATAAGAAAGAAGGATCTTCATATAAGGAAGAGATTACAACCTCCATCAAAAATTTGTTTAAAAAGTTGAATGATGATGATTTATTCGGGTTGGTATTTGTGGGTAAGAATGGCAGTGGTGATATTGGTGAATATGGTACATTTGTAGGGACCGTAAGCAAGACATGGGAAAATTGGGAGAATCTTATTAATGGAATTGAGACTGTCAATGATGATGTATTTCAAACATATGATGGAGAATTACTGTCGATGTTACAGAATTGTCATCGTTTAGTGAGCACCACTTATATTGAAATGGGGAAACCAACTCATGTGAATCACATTGTACTATTACGAAAGCAGCCTGGAGATATTGCGCCACAGATGAGATTGGCCAGAAAGTATTTAAATCGAATAACCAAAGAAAGCGGATTTGATATAGAGCAAATCTCCATTGATGCTGGTGATTCACAAACGGTGAATTTAATTGATAAACTCCACAAACAGTACACGCATAACTTAAAGGTTGATTTGGGGGATAATCAACAGATAACACTGGGTAGTATCCCTGCTAGTGGAAGCAAACGAATGGATATCACTGGTTCCGTTGTGAATAGCACGTGTGAGGTAACTTGGTTCGACCTCAGAACACAAAGCATAGTCAGCAAAAAGGTGCACGTCAGTACGTAGAAAAGTCAGGTAGGCAGGTTCCAACTTGGAAATTCCCCAAATGTGGCTATGAATTCTCATATGTAAACATTGTCATGGCTTAGCATTCGGTACTTTTTATTTTAAGTACCAACCATTAAGTAAACAATAGTAGATACTTTTCATTATTGCGTCATTTGGTTTAAATAAAGCAACAAACTTGTGCGGACGTTTCTAAAGTTCCCCTCTCTTTGACAGGCACATCGCGAAAAAGGAACAATAAAAAAGCAAACATATTATCAAATACCAGCTCTCGAAGTAAAAAGAAAAAGTGAGAAATATATAAAGGTGGATTTAGATGTTCAGTTTGAATGTTCTTCAATTATTGTAAAGTTTAGTTTTTGTATACACAAAATCTTACTCAAACTCACCAGTTTCTTTCCTTAATAGAATGCATTTAAATAATATTGTTTTAGCTACAGCCATCTCTGTCACTTCAGTTACCGCTTCTGAATATATTCCATCTGAACCATGGAACACATTAACACCATCCTCCTCTTACAACTGTGCTGCCACAGAATACACTGAGACTTTTGGTATCGCCGTTCAACCAATAGCTGAGGATAAGAGTAAGAGAGATGTCATCTCTCAAATTGGAGACGGACAAATCCAAGCCACCTATACTACTGATACTGCTACAAATTCGCAAGCCACTGCAACCAATGTTGCCTCTCAAATTAATGACGGTCAAATTCAGGTCACTTTGGAAGGTTCTTCCAAAATTACTACCACCTTAGCTCCATCTTCATCCTTTGTCTCTACTTCCACAACAGCCTCTTCTTGTGCTGCTACCCCAACTGTTTCTCCGAAGGAAACATCCTGTAAGAACTCTGGTACTTTAGAATTGACTTTGAAGGACGGTGTTTTAATTGATGGTAAAGGCAGAATTGGTTCTATTGTTTCCAACAGACAATTCCAATTCGATGGCCCTCCACCACAAGCCGGCGCTATCTATGCCGGTGGCTGGTCCATCACCCCAGATGGTAACTTAGCTATTGGTGATAATGATATCTTCTATCAATGTTTATCTGGTAACTTCTACAATTTGTATGATCAACACATCGCTGAGCAGTGTTCACCTATCCATTTGGAAATTGTCTCTTTGGTTTCCTGTTAAAAACAATTTCTCCATTTTTGTATATAAAAAAGTAAATTAGGTTAAGGTCATAAATAGTTTATTGATTTCTTTCTAATGGAATTTCCCATTTTTATCGCAAATTATCATTTCGTTAATTACTGAAGTATATGGATGACAATAATATTGATCTGACTTTACAGATTTTGGCAGTCACGTGAAACAGCTTAATACAATCGCCATTGTACAAAAATGCATAAACTATACAGTGATATACGGGGTCATTAGAAAGAAAGATAGATAGATATATAAGGAGAGATAAGATAAGATATCAAATGATTTTTTTTATAAAGCGGAAATTATTCTATATATGTATATATATATGCAGGATAGTGGAGGTCAATACAAAATGATGACGACGAACACAGCAATTGATACGCCGATCAACTGCCAAAATAAAAATACTGAGTTACTAATGAAAGATAAAAAGACATTATTCATGTCATGCAGACTTTTAAATCTCACAATAAGGGGATTTAACAGTCAACTAAATCAATAGCAGATAAGTGGACTGGGGTACATTGAGCACCTAAGGTTTCATCGTATAAATTGTAGAAGTTACCAGATAAACATTGGTAGAAGACATCGTTGTCACCAATGGCTAAGTTACCTTCTGGGGTAATAGACCAACCGGCAGCGTAGATAGCACCAGCTTGTGGTGGTGGACCATCGAATTGGAATTGTCTGTTAGCAACAATAGAACCAATTCTACCCTTACCATCGGTTAAGACACCACCCTTTAAGTTCATTTCTAAAGTACCAGAAGCCTTACAGGAGACAGCTTCGACTGGGTCAGAAGCGTTCTTGACTTCAGAGGTGGAAGATGGAGAAGAGGTAGAAGCAGAAGAGGTAGCAGCTTGGACTTGACCGTCGTGGATTTGAGAAGCACCAGTTTCAGTCTTAGTCTTGGTGGTGGCTTGAATTTGACCGTCACCAATTTGAGAAACAGCAGCAGCAGTAGTCTTGGTAGTAGCTTGGATTTGACCGTCACCGATTTGAGAAACAGCAGCAACAGTAGTCTTGGTGGTGGCTTGGATTTGACCGTCACCAATTTGAGAAACAGCAGCAACAGTAGTCTTGGTAGTAGCTTGGATTTGACCGTCACCAATTTGAGAAACAGCAGCAACAGTAGTCTTAGTGGTGGCTTGGATTTGACCGTCACCAATTTGAGAAACAGCAGCAGCAGTGGTCTTAGCTTGAGTGGCAGTAGTAGCTTGAATTTGACCGTCACCAATTTGGGAGACAACATCTCTCTTAGCTAGAGAAGAGGAAACACCGGTGGTAATTGGTTCAACAGCAATACCGAAGGTAGAGACGTAATCAGTAATACCGCTCTTGTAAGTGGCAGATGGAGTTAAAGTAGACCATGGTTCAGATGGAACGTAGGCAGCTAAAGCGGAAGTGGCTAAGGCAGCAGAGGCTAAAGTCTTTTTGTATTGCATTATTATGTGTATATTTGAATTGGTATTTTTGACACCCTTCTTGGAAAATAATAAAAGAAATACAAAAAGAAAATGAAAAATTTCAAATCATATCTGAAATTACTGAGGTTATATAGCTTTCTGACGGGTGTTACTCTTTCGCTCCCTCTGCATTCAGAAATCCTAAAGGGGTATTTTCCAATCAAATGACAACGACATGGTGCCCTCTTCAGTTTAAAAATAGATTTGTCATTCTGAAATATAGGCTTCGAGAAAAATAAATTCTAGTTTTATCCTAATTGGGAAATATAAGTACCGATTTCTCGAGACTATCGTGCCCGACGATCAAATTTTCGAGGCTTCAATTCTAATTTTATCCGAATCGGGAAACTTAATTAAAATATTCCCGTTTTCTATTCTTTTCGTGTCGCAAGTGGGAACTTGCCGTATTGGGTAATATCCATATTTGGTAATCCGTATAGGTCAGCCAAGCCCAAATAGGAAACTGAGGGGCACAAATTAGGACTCCACTCCGCAAGAGGAATTTTTAAAACAGCGCCCAGAAGCGAGAACCAATGAAAATTTTTACTGCAATAAGCCAGTGGACTCACAGGGGCATAGCACAACAGCTGACTTTGGGTAGATACTATATACTGTAAGGTATTGGCAAATTATTTAGGGAGTTTAAACCGTAGTCCATTTGCGTAAGAATCGGAGCTGCTGCTCCTTCTTTGCCCCTTTTAGCTTCTTGGCTGTCTTTAAAATTTTTGATAAAAAATTTGGCACGTGAACGGAAAAACATTTTCTATTTTTCGCTTGGGTTTATGATTCTGTAAATCCTTTTGAGATCACAAAAATAAAGATGGCTGGTAGACGATCAAAATCGGCTCTGTCAACTGAAAACCAGATGAAACATCTGGAAAATGGCTTGGATCTATCCCTAGGATCGACTTTCAGGGATGAGTCAGAAACTAGCCATCAACGCTTATTTCGGATCGTATAATGTATTAAATCTAAAAAATGTAGAACTGCTAAAAAAAAAGCTGGGTTATATTGATCTACAGACTGACATTTTTGAGGTTCGGCTTGGTGTTATACCCTAACTAATCACAATGGCTTGCTTTGTAACTATCTATAGATGATTTCCCGCTTTTTATCGAATGATTTTACTAGTTGGTATAACGAATTACTTAAAAATTGTAGATGAACCTCAGCCATTTCGATTAATAAACCAAAAAGCACTACAATTGTTTGTACTCTTCTAACAATTACAATGTCAATGGAATTAGAGACATCAATTAGTATATAAATGCCGAGTAATTGTAAAGATCTTAGAACTTCTGTATTCTCTTTCTTCTTTTTATATTATAATATATAAAGAAATCATCAACAACAACATTTAAAACAATTACTTATATTCCGATGCAATACAAAAAGACTTTAGCCTCTGCTGCCTTAGCCACTTCCGCTTTAGCTGCCTACGTTCCATCTGAACCATGGTCTACTTTAACTCCATCTGCCACTTACAAGAGCGGTATTACTGATTACGTCTCTACCTTCGGTATTGCCGTTCAACCAATCACTACCATGTCTTCTAACGCTACTGTTGCCAAGAGGGATGCTATCTCTCAAATTGGTGATGGTCAAATCCAAGCTGCTACTACTACTACTAGTTTAACTCCAAAGAAGACCGCTGCCGCAGTCTCTCAAATTGGTGATGGTCAAATTCAAGCTACCACCAAGACTGTCGCCCAAGCTGTTTCCCAAATCGGTGATGGTCAAATCCAAGCTACCACTAAGACTACTGCCGCTGCTGTCTCCCAAATTGGTGACGGTCAAATTCAAGCTACCACCAAGACTGTCGCCCAAGCTGTTTCCCAAATCGGTGATGGTCAAATCCAAGCTACCACTAAGACTACTGCCGCTGCTGTCTCCCAAATTGGTGACGGTCAAATTCAAGCTACCACCAAGACTGTCGCCCAAGCTGTTTCCCAAATCGGTGATGGTCAAATTCAAGCTACCACTAAGACTACTGCCGCTGCTGTCTCTCAAATTGGTGACGGTCAAATTCAAGCTACTACTAAGACTTCTGTAACTTCTGTAGCATCTCACTTCCCATCTACAAACGGTACTTCTACCTCTCACATTGCTCCAGCTGAAACCTCATCTAATATTACTTCTAAAGACCCAGTCAATGCAGTTTCCTGTAAGAATGAAGGTACTTTACAAATGAGTCTAAAGAAAGGTATCTTGATTGATGGCAGAGGCAGAATTGGTTCTATTGTTGCTAACAGACAATTCCAATTTGATGGTCCACCACCACAAGCTGGTGCCATTTACGCTGCTGGTTGGTCTTTAACTCCAGAAGGTAACTTAGCCATTGGTGACAACGATGTCTTCTACCAATGTTTGTCCGGTAACTTCTACAATTTATATGATGAACACATTGGTTCCCAATGTACTCCAGTTCACTTATCTGCTATCGATTTAATTGATTGTTAGACACGTTTGTTACCTTTAGATGAACTGGTTCAAAATGGATTATTTTCATCTAACGATCATACGAATTGGCATAATAGCATCATTGTACAGTAGTCACTTAAACTTTCCATTATTTCATCCCTAATTTAGAATACAACGGGATTTAGTTCGTTATCTATATCTTTTTGATATACTTATATATTCATTATCTTCTCTTTGAAAAATTATTATTTCATTATATACATTTTTAAATTAAAAACTTATTTACAGTAAAATTCGACATTTTATTCAATTGCTGCTCTCTACCTTTTTAATTTTTAAATCTTCAGCAGCAATAAATCTAATTGGTGGATCGTCCCTTACTCTCATTCTATAAGAGAAATACAAAATTACTGGGAATGCAAAGATACCAACAAATGGTGTCTTGTAATATAAGGATTGTTTACCAAAAGAATTACGGGCCATATTAGTCAGTTGAATCATAAAACCCCAACCAATGGCAAACTGGGAAACATCACCATATGTCAAAGTCTTCAGCACTCTCAATGGTTCGATATTTTTCTTATCCTCTTCCTTAGTGTTCTTATCACTCTTGAAAATTCTATTTTGAGTGAATTCCATGTATTCCTTAGCCTCTACTAAAGTACCTTCGGTATTCTTGAAGTGTTCCTTGGTTTCCTTAACAATGGATCTTTCCTTAATGATGGTGTAAACACCAGTTGCATAAAGGGAAGTAATAAATAAATTTGTAATCAAATTACCCTTTGAACCATTAATTGGTTTCTTAGTAACTGGAGAGGCCTTGGTAGCAGCCTGGAATAGGTATTTAGTAGAAAACATGATTGTAGACTGGTTAATGTTCTTTGTACAGTTTATTTTGTAGGCAAGCTTTTTTTCAAATTTACTCCTTGCCTTTCATATTTATGTGTCGAAAAATAAGGGGATGTAAAATTTAATTTTTTTTCATACTTGTTTAATTTTCTGATTTAAATTGAATTGAAATAAATTTTAAGTAAAGAAACCAATAAACAAAAAAAACTAAAAAAGAAAAACTTTATAACTCACGATCTTTGAAATAATTTAAAATAACAGATATGCAACACACAGTAATTATGTATCAAATTTTGTTGATATAGGGAGAAAATTTGTTATTGAATTTTATAAAACCACAAATAGATAGGGGCCTTTAATTTTATAGTTACTATCCGATATAGTGTAACGGCTATCACATCACGCTTTCACCGTGGAGACCGGGGTTCGACTCCCCGTATCGGAGTATATTTATTTTTAAATTTTTTATTGATATAGAGGTTAATTTCACACCCTAACGTAAAGTCTTGGCCATTTTGTGTTTTGATCTATTTATATCATTTATCACAGATATCATTGAAGTTACTTCTTTCCTCTAGATGATTATTTGAAACATTAATAGTGAAGAAAAAACGAATCTAGAAAATCAGAACTCATCGACACTAGTAAAAAACAGCTAAATATCGAGAATCAGCGATTGCAATGAGCTCAGAGAATAAAGATGTTAAACTGGATTTGACTACACATTACTCAATCCTTGGATTATCAGCCGATGCCACAGACGTTGAGATCAGAAAATCATATATGAGATTAGCTAGGAAGCTACACCCTGACAAGACCAAATCTGAAGCTACAGGTGAATTCTTTAAGATGGTTGTCGAGGCCCACTCGATATTGACAGATAAGGAGAAAAAACCACAATATGATAATGAGTTGATTATGAGGGGTCTTTATGATTATCTTCCCGATGGCGTCTTTAGGAAGAGTACAAAACATACACAGAAACATTCAAAGCCAAGAAAGGGTAAACTTTATGAAGATCAACCTTATGGGTTTGGACTAAGTGGGGAATCAAATGGTAATGGTTCACCAAAGAAATCAAAGATACCCATTTTTCAATCGTTTAATATGAAATCTTATCAAAGAAATCACAGTAAGATAGCCAAGAGAACACAAGAAGATGACAATGAAGAAATTGGAGCGAACAAGAAAAGTCCACTTTATGGAACTGCAAATTCTTGTGAAAATATCTTAAATAACAAACATAGACAAACCACAGGTCATACACCACAAGATGGACATCACGACACAAATATAGTTGAATCTACTTCAGAAGACAAGAATGATTTAGAATACGAATATGTGAATGATTCACACCATAATCCTGAAAAAACTAAAGATATTCCAATCCATAGGAGAGCTGAAAGTGATCATCATGAAATGAATGGCTCCCAATTTAAATTGCATAAGGGGAATAATTCAGCATCCACGCATAGCACATTTATTAATCATGATCTGCGACGCCAATCTAGGAATAAATATGAAAAGAGGGAGCAGAGCCGCGAATCTACTACTCCCTTGACAAGTACTACTGATGATGGATTTAGGGGTCTATTTGAAGTCATTGAGAAACTGAATCAATTTAAAACCACAGAGAATATGAATCATCGTCGTTATGATGGGAAAGAGACTGGAGGTGTTACCATTGATGACCTATCAATTGATGACTATTCTTACTCTCATTCGACAAAGAGACACAAAAAATTGTCCCAAGATCATGATAGTAAGAAACATGATGATGATTCATTTGACTTAGAAAACATCCAGGAAACTTTAGATTCCATTCCGTTACCAAAACGAATGAAACCATCAATGGGTAGTGTGGACTTTATACCACATGAGAATGTTCATGAACCAGTAAATTTTCCATTACCCCGTGTTTACAAGAATGACATGATTACAGAGGAAGAAATGTGCATAGACGACGCCGTTTTCACATTTACGTTGTCTGACATTCCCAGCTTCGATCAAATTCAACCAATGAACAAATACGAACTTGAAGAATGCAAACATCAGGTGATGACTTTTAATGCAAATTGTAAAATGATCAAAGAACAATTAATTAGGGTCTATGCAAAGAGACTAGAGTGTGACCTTCAAAACAATGAAAGATTAGTCAAGATGGAAAATTTCAATATGTTACTGAGAGGAGCCCGATTCAATACTAGACTAGTCAGCAGACTGCAAGAGATTGAGCAAGTGCAACAATTGGTCGTCCAGGGATTCATCGGATTAAGCAATAGTGTACACAATGACAAGAACGACATGAACGACAAGAACTACAAATTACACGGCAACATCTAATATAACCCTACAGTAGTCTTTAGACTAATTTCCCGCTTCATGCACCTCTGAAGTCCGTTTCCTGCAGACTTTCTTAGAGCTTACTTGATTTTTTTCTCTCTCTCTTCATTATCGATAAGGCCCAAATTAACTTTGGACTCCATGCGATACTTTATGGAGGCCACGGAACAAATTCCGGAGAATGCGGGTATTACGATTTTATCTTAATGGACCAGGTGATGCTCTTTCCTCCCCCCCAGCTTCCGAAACCCAAAACAGTGACATATCGCTGCAGAGACCACTTTGCATTTCAAGAGAAATTCCCCTCCACATTTTACTCCAGCCCAATCAATCTTCCTGCCAGTTTCGCTGTCATTATCACTAACAAGCAAATCTTGTCACTGTAAGATATACTACTGCACCGGCTTTTCTTTTTCTCGGCCCTTCCGTTAGGAAATTGTTGGGAAGAAAGATAAAATGGGGGACTAAAAATTTAAGGATCCACGATAGACAAAGGGAGAGGAAGAGAAAGAGTTTAGAAGACAGTCAGCAAAGTTTAGGTTTCCGTTAGGACTATTTGAAAATCAGTGAACCACCGACCGACTGGATTTTAGAGAACATTTCCAGACATCACATATCACAGTTTACTGAAAATTTTTTAGATAATAATGT
Organism: Jamesozyma jinghongensis; assembly: GCA_030572895.1. NCBI lineage: Eukaryota > Fungi > Ascomycota > Saccharomycetes > Saccharomycetales > Saccharomycetaceae > Jamesozyma > Jamesozyma jinghongensis. Next base: position 100,970 of record JAJMCG010000011.1, read on the forward strand.
ATATCAATCCGCAGGATGGAAATGTTGATACTAGACTCAGCCAGATGGAAAATAATCCATTGCATTTAGGAAACCCCAGAGAAGACACAGATAGGGGAGAATCACATAGTACAGACGGTCAGAAAACTATGGACAGTGGAGATAGTGGTAATGGAACTGGGAATGGTAGTAATATGTCCGATTTTATATCGATGGAGGAGATTAGTCAGGCAATTAAGGAGTCCCAAATACGAGAGCAAGAGAGGGAAGAAGGTAATTCTGGTGATAATAGGGTAAGGATACATGAGGAGATGAATGAACAAATGAGAGCACAACTTGTTGAACAGGCTAGGCCGACTACAGGGAAATATAATCTGACTGATTTTCAAATATTAAGAACTCTGGGGACAGGTTCCTTTGGTCGTGTGCATTTGATTAGATCTAATCATAATGGTAGATATTATGCATTGAAGGTATTGAAGAAGAGGACAATTGTAAAATTAAAACAAGTGGAACATACAAATGATGAGAGGCTGATGCTTTCTGTAGTTTCTCATCCATTTTTGGTAAGATTGTGGGGAACATTTCAGGATTCCGAACAAGTATTTATGGTAATGGATTATATTGAAGGTGGTGAATTATTCTCATTATTGAGAAAATCACAAAGGTTTCCAAATCCTGTGGCTAAATTTTACGCCGCTGAGGTCTGTTTGGGGTTAGAATATTTGCATAGCAAGAATATTATCTATAGAGATCTTAAACCAGAAAATATTTTATTGGATAAGAATGGTCATGTGAAGATAACAGATTTTGGATTTGCCAAGTACGTCCCTGATGTTACATATACTTTGTGTGGTACGCCAGATTACATTGCTCCAGAGGTAGTAAGTACAAAACCATATAACAAAAGTGTTGATTGGTGGAGTTTCGGTATCCTGATATTTGAAATGCTAGCAGGGTTTACACCATTTTATGACTCTAACGCAATGAAGACATATGAGAATATCCTGAACGCCAAGCTGAAATTTCCACCATTCTTCAATGAGGACGTTCAGGATCTCTTGACACGACTAATCTCCAGAGATCTAAGTAAAAGATTGGGTAACTTACAAGGAGGAAGCGAGGATGTTAAAAATCATCCGTGGTTCAGCGAGGTGATATGGGAGAAACTGCTTATGAGAAATATAGAGACCCCATACGAACCTCCGATCCAGCAAGGCCAAGGCGACGCCTCGCAATTCGACAGGTACCCGGAAGAAGAATTTAACTACGGTATAGTTGAAGCCGACCCGTACCATGATCTGTTCCTGGGATTCTAAGCCCAGCCACAGGAAAATCATAGCTACCGTAACCAAAACGCAATCATCATCATCATCATCTTGCCAGTCCTTTGCAAGTTATACATATACGTATCATTTAATCCTATTTCGCAACAAGTTTCTATTTTCGGACATTTTGTTTCCAGTTGAATGACGAATATGTCCGGCTTTGTAAAAAAAATGATTCCAATTCGATTCCAATTCGTTTCCATTTCCATCTTGTTCTAAAATTTGCAATCCCTGAAACTTTCAAGGCACAAATTCTCACGCTCATCCCTGACGAAAAGTTGTTTTGGCCAATATTGAGAGTCTAGATATAGCGTTATTTTGATGACATATTTATTTTGAAAGGTGGCTTGAGATAGATATCGCCACCAAAGAGAACTAATCTTAGCAGGTGTCTTCAGCCACTGACATAGTTAGCATACTAGCATTTTATTTGCACTCGTTTGTTTCCCCGAAACGCCTGTATCCATATAATAACGTCATTTTCTAACACGCCAGTTGGTGTTATCAAGTCAATATCGACTTTCTACTCCTTTTTAGTTTAATTTAAAGGATAAACATACATACTACAAAGTTTAACATCCTCTAGGAACCTGCACATTTATCAGATACCATATCTATTTGAGATATATACTTAATAGCATCAGACAGATCATTTAGATCAGATTACATTTCAATGCCTGCCCCAGAAGATACATCCTCGAAAGAACAAACAGTTAATAGACACCGTTCTTTGTCTGAATCCTTCAAGACTTTGTTCAGATCAAGTTCACAATCACAACATCCTCCTCCAAATGCTACGGCTCCTTTAAATACCCATGTTCCTACGAGATCAGGAATCTCTTCTCCGAATCCTCTAACTGCGAAAGTTGATCAACAGGAAAGAAAACTTTCGAATAATAATGGATTAACGGGAAAGTTACCACAAAAATCCATAAATAAGGAACAGGAATCACAGAATTCAAGAAACATTGCCGCTGATATATCAATTTCTCCCTTACAAAGCCCAATGTTAACAACAGCAAATAGCCATCCCAAATCCTTAGAATCAGGTGGTCTGATACATGTACCGATGCAAGGGATAGCGAAAATTTCCCTTTCGCCAGCTGAAGGTGCCTCTTCGATCAATTCTAAAGAATCCTATGTTACAGAAGATGAGGATGATAGATCTGATTTCCCAATGTCTATGGTATCCTCAACGAGTGGTAGTAATAAAATTGTTTATCATGGAAACAATATTACTAACTTAGCTACGAGGGATATCGATAATAGATCTAGACGTAGATCAAGATCTGCTTCTGTATCAGCAAGGACTGTCTCGCCAATAAATTTAAAGGAGGTTTCAATTGATGCTGTATTGGACGCTCCCTCTGTACCAAGTCGTAACACATCAATAAAATCATCTAGATCAAGAGCTGATGTCCCTCAGGCGGAAAGCATAAGAAACCCATCACCACCTCCACAAACAAAGACATCCCGTCATCGCAATAGTGTTCCAACTACATCATCAAACACAAGCATTACAGGCTCAAGAAACTCTTCAGCGAAGGAATCCTCAGCTGTACCAGCATTGAGCAGAAACAGTAGCATCAAGAAAAATAATCCCACAAGATCATATTCCATGAAAGAATCAGATCCATTTGCATCAGGCGCAGGTGTCTATGCATCCGCCTTACCAAGCAAAGGGAACACAATCAAGGGAAGGTCTGAAACAATCTCTGCTCAAAATTTATCCAGGTATCATAATCATAACCATCATGAACCAGATGATGATATCAAATGTATTCTCAATATGGAAACATTTAAGGTATATGAGAATGGTACACATGAACATAATTTGAAGGTGATATCTTTGATTCATAATGAATCCTCCTCAAAATCTCCAGTTGGTTCTGTGTTCTCATTACCGGGATTTTTAAAGAGTCATCCTCGTAACGATGAAGGTTCAGATATTGATAAAGAATACAGTGGTGACCTTGATAGATTTAAGAATGCAATCTCGTTAATCCCAGACAAGAACAGGTCTATTAACGACAGCATAGATAGGAATAGTTCCAATTCTAGCTTGGAGGGATATGGGCACAGCAACTCAAGTAATATAGAGAGTGATGATAGTTATCAGAGCGACTCCATGAGGGATGAGCTGCTAAAATTGAAGTCAAAAAAGAAAAAAAAGGAAATACCACAGGTTGTTAACCCTTTAGCGGCAGTTAGTTGCGGTGAATTAGAATTAATTAATACGTTATCTGCCAAGATTCTCAATGGGTTGAATGGTAAGAATAAGAAGTCCGTCAAGAAAGGTGATGGACAGGATGAAGATCATAAATATTTCTCCGACTTGTATGGTAGAAGCATTGGTGCTATTGGTCATGGTGCATATGGTGTCGTCAGTGTTTGTGTTAGACCCATTGGCGTGAAGGATACTTCACCATTACCAACTTTTGCTAAGGATGGTAAGATGTATTTTGCCGTTAAGGAATTAAAACCAAGACCCACTGATCAAGTTGAGAAATTTAGTACAAAGATTACTTCTGAATTTATTATTGGTCATTCTTTGAGTAGATCACATAATTCCGACGAAAGACCTACTCCAAATATATTGAAGGTTTTAGATTTAATGGAAAACAACGATACCTTCATTGAAGTTATGGAATTCTGCCCATCTGGTGATCTTTACAGTATCTTGACACGTAAGGGTAAAAGCGGCACCGCTTTGCATCCATTGGAAGCTGATTGTTTCATGAAACAATTATTAAACGGTGTCAAATATATGCATATTCATGGTGTTGCACATTGTGATTTAAAACCAGAAAATGTTTTGTTTCATCCTAATGGGTTGCTAAAGATTTGTGATTTTGGTACCAGTTGTGTCTTTCAGACTGCTTGGGAGAGACACGTTCATTTCCAAAGTGGTGCAATGGGTTCTGAACCATATGTAGCTCCGGAGGAATTCACTCAAGATAGAGAATATGATCCTCGGTTGGTTGATTGTTGGAGTATTGGTGTTGTCTATTGTACTATGGTCTTGGGTCATTACCTTTGGAAGATTGCGGTTAAGGAAAAGGATTCATTATACGCGCAATTTTTGAGTGAATTAAAGGAGGATAAAGAATTTTATTTATTTGAAGAATTGAGACATGTGAATCATGAGATCAATAGATTTAGAAAGATTGCTCTTTACAAGATTTTCCAACCAAATCCAACAAAGAGAATTACAATTGATCAATTGCTGACAAGTTCATGGATGAAGCGTACTAGATGTTGTATTGCTTACAAGAAAGGTGCTACCAGTCCGAAAGAAATTTAGCACTGTTTTTAATGTTTTATTTAAAGACTAACATCATCTCTAGAGACATATAATATATAAATGCATACGTAAAAAAAAATGGACACCATATGACAATAGAACGATAAAAGCAATTAAAAAATCTTCTGAAAGTTATAATAAATAAATAATATGTTTGGAGAATATGTAAATATATATAAATAAGTTTTCACTAGTACTATTACACCTGAGATCTAGTCAAACCGTGGATCCTAATTGTAAGATTCTAATTCTTCTTTACCAGCCTTGGTGTATAAGTAGGCATTGTAGTCTCTAGAGTTTGTCCACCAGTACCAGTAAATACCGGCAGGTATCAACACAAATAGAACTTGTGACTTAAATCTTCTATAACTGTTGAAGAATGCGTTGTGAAGGTTGTTGGCCAATGGCTTTTGTGCGTATGGAGAGACAGAGTATGAAGTGATACCCTTTTGCTTTGGAGAGCCTATATGACCCCACCATCCCATGTATGTTTTAGCACTTGGACCACCCATGATTGTATGTATTGATTGATTTGTTTGGTTGTGTGAACTTCTGGGGAAAAGATGATTGTTAAAAGATACAAGGAATATCATATATATATATATATGTATTCTAAACTATAGGCGAGTTTGCCGTTATTTGTTAAGTCCGAGACACGCGCGGGGTGCACCACATACGGCCGTCACAATAAAACAAGATGATTGGTCAGAATCGAATAACCTTCAAGAAGCCATAATAACAGTTGTAACAAAGAAAGGACGCATCTATAGGTATTTATAGGATACTTCTAATATGAATTATACGCTTTTGATACATGGTTTATTATTTAAGTGGTTACCCGGATAATTTAAACTGTGCGGGTAACGTTAATTGAAAAATTGGATTATCGAAAATATGTAAATAATGTGGATAGTGAGTGACATTTGACAAAGTGTGTTACAAGATAAAAGGAAAAGGAGAATTTAAGGACTTTGCTAGTACTGGCAGACTTAGGAAGGTACAAACTCTGCATACATAGATAGTACTCTATAAAAGATATTAACATGTCCTCCTCAAGTGCATCGCCTGCTGCTGAAAATTTACCACATAGATTGTTTCTAGATGAGCCAGATAAAACAGAGGAAGCACTCTCGACTTTTACGGCCCTAGATTCGTGTATATATACCATTGATGAGCTAGGTGACTCGACAAATGAGTTTATGGAGTGTGATTGTGCTGAAGAGTTTACTACAATGGAAAATGGTGATAAGGTAAACATTTCATGTGGAGAAAATTCTGATTGTATCAATAGATTGACTTTAATTGAGTGTGTTGATGAGCTTTGTGATTCCACCTGTGGTATTAATTGTCAAAACCAAAGATTTCAAAAGAAACAATACGCTGACATAAACGTGTTTCAAACAAAACAAAAGGGCTACGGTGTCAGAGTTCAGAAGGATCTCGAGGCTAATGATTTTATTTATGAATATATCGGTGAGGTCATTGACGATGAGGAGTTTAGAGATAGGTTGATTGATTACGATAAGAAGCATTTTAAACATTTTTACTTCATGATGTTACAAAATGGTCAATTTATCGATGCCACGATGAAGGGTTCATTGGCTAGATTTTGTAACCATTCTTGTAACCCAAATGCATACGTTAATAAGTGGGTAGTTAATGGAAAATTAAAGATGGGTATTTTCGCCCGTAGGAATATACAAAGAGGTGAAGAAATTACATTTGATTACAATGTTGACAGGTACGGCGCTGCTGCTCAAAAATGTTACTGTGGTGAGCCAACCTGTATTGGGTTTCTTGGCGGTAAAACTCAAACTGATTCTGCATCTTTATTGCCACAAAGTTATGCTGAAGCCTTGGGCATCAGATCATCTGTCGAGAAAAAATGGATTAAGGAAAAGAAGGCTGCTGGTGAAAAAATTGTTAAAGGCGATAATGGTGATAATATCAATAAAGAATTTGTTGATTCCATTGATCTCGCTCCATGTGAGTCTGTCAACGATGTCACTAGAGTAATGAGTGTTTTATTGCAATGTGACAACAAATACATTGCCTCGAAGTTATTCAGTAGATTGTTTATGATTTATGAACAGGAAGATGACTTTGAGGAAGATATCATTGAAAAGCTATACCATCAAGTAGTCAAATTACATGGTTACAAATGTTTTGCCAACCTCATGCAATTTTTTCAAGACGATGAGACAATTTTAGCTGAAATTTTGAAATTTTTGTTCAAATTACCAAAGACCACTCGAAATGGTATCAATACATCACAAATCGATCATGAAGTTATGCTTATTTCAGAAAAATATGAAGAATTAGGTGATATATCTAATGATTTATTGTCTAAATGGGATACATACGAAATATACACTAGAATCGCCAAGAGGGTTGTCGGTGATGTCTCAACGAATGCCAAATTGCCGAGAAGAACAAGGCTCCCAGCAGGTTGGGAAGTAATTCAAGAGAATGGTCGCCCTGTGTATTATAATCGTGAACAAGATAGAAAATTGAATGAATTACCAAAAGATATTTCAATTTCACAACATATCAGTCATGACACGGAAAGAGTTAAAAGAGAACTCGACATGACAAAGTTACCTGAGGGTCCTCGTAGTCGATACAAAAATAACGATGTAGAGACCCAAAGTGCTTATCCCAGAGATAATAATCATGATAGAAATAACAATAACAAGAGAGCTAGATTGACGGAGGAGGAAATCGCAATGAGGCGTAATAAAAAAATTAAAGAAGAACAAAATACAATTGAGAGACTTAAGAAAGAAGAATTAGAAAAATCCAAGGCTAGATTTACCCTAGAATCCGAGAAGAGGAATGAGTTGGAATTGATTATTGCAGAGGCAAACAGAGTTAAACAAGAGGAAAGAGAACAATCATTAAAATTAGAGAAAGAAAAAGAGGAGAAAAGATTGAAAAGACAATCTATGTCTCAATCTAGTTTATTAGAGCATAATTGGGCTAAGTTTTTCGCCAGTTTTGTTCCAAATTTAGTTAAGAAATATCGCTCTGATGTCAAACTAAATCATGAAAATATTAAGGAATGTGCAAAGGACATTGTTAAGATTTTGGCGTTAAAGGAAGTGAAGAGAGACACAAATAATTCACCACCAAATGCATTAGATAAGCACAAGAATATGAAGGTAAAGAAATTTGTTGATGCTTATATGGCCAAGTTTATTGAAAAGTATAAACAAAAGAAGCATTCATCACATTCTTCGTCTTCAAAAGGTAAAATCTAAATTTTATTACCTTAGCATCACTATACGCATTTTTTTTTCTCTTCTCAAAATAATAGAAATAAATCTATAAAGAAGATTAATATAGAGTTGTAAATTTATAACATTTTAAGATATAGGTAATCGATAAACGATACTCATACTTATTTCAAGTTCTTTTAGAATAATTCCTTTGTGATAAAATCGTGTAAAGGAATAACAATCTCTTTGAACCCTTCACTATCTCGCCTCTAAATGCAAATAATAAACCCTGAACGAGAATGCCCTTTGATATTTGTGGTAATATACCTTTCCATAAGCCCTTAATACCCTCGTGTTTGTAAACATATTTCAAGGCTTCTTGAAAACTTTCGAATTTGGATCCAGTTCTCTGTAAGGATGCCTTTGCTATGATGAGTGGTTGTGTTGCAACAGTTGACATCATCTTAGAAATTACACCCAGGATAAAATTTTGACCAACGGATAATTTACTTGATCTTGTTGTTGAGAATAAAATGGGTTTTAATTTTTCGTATGATGCATATGTTATTGATGGGTTGATAGTAAGACAAAAGGCGACTTTTAAACCTTTCCAAAATTCAGAAATTCTACCATTACCTTCTTTGTAAATTTCTTTGATTACAGATACGATATCAGCGTCCTCTGAATCTTCCATGGTCTGTTGTCTTGTAGATATAACATTTATTGGGGTCGTAAAAAATTGAGTCATTGAGGCAGCGACAATCCCCAAAGCAAGTTCTTCAATAGTTGACAGAGATAGTCTTTTGCCATTCTTGGCATCTTTAAATTTGTAATATGAACGTCTGAACCAAGTATACCAAAAGAAGTAACAGAAAGATTGAACAAAATTGGCAGCAACAGAGGCTGTCATTCCTTGATAAAGACCCGAGACACCTTTCTCCTTAGTAATTTCATACATACAATGAACAACATTTTTATAATGTTTGTTATGACGGCTCCCTTCTTCAGCCTTTTCTTCTTCTACTACCACTTCCTCTTCAATGGTCTTTTTGTTGTCGTCATCGTCAAACTGTGTTTGAATTATAGTCTTGGATAAATCCAAAGGGTATACAGCGATACTTGCTAGTGATGACGCAACAGCTCCTGTAATTGCAGCTTCCAGAGTTGACATTCCTATTTACCGAGTTTATATATTCCCTTGAACTAACATCAAAAATGATAAAACAATTTGAGTATTGTTTATTGTACCCCACCAATTAATCCATTCTTTTATATGGTCATTGACAATGTTTGATGGGGTTAGCATCATCGCTCTTAATCGGGATTACGCTTCTTCGGCCGACAGCCATTCATCCATATATACATAACGAAATATCTCAGGTAGAATAATCATTAAATAAGAGATTTTTATTCTTCTATAAAATATACAGTTTAGAACTTGACGTCGTGAGGGTAGCATTTATGTTTTCTGCCATCTGATCTTGTACTGATTCCCTTGTCTCTTGCCATACCCTTTCTCATATCAAATGCATCCTTGTCATCGTCTATCTTCTTCAGGGTCTCGGGATAACCGTCCTCGCTTGAATTGTAATACCCTACAACTCTTCTATAGACATCATAACCCAGTTTTTCATATAGTTTTATAGCCAATGCATTATTACACTTGACAAACAAATCTATAAAATTAACCTTGTGAGGAGACATATCTGTCATGGAGTCGAGAGCGTTACAAAGCATGGACGCTAGAGATATTCTACGAAACTCGGGACAGACAGTTACTGCTGTGATATGTGCATGCCAATCTTGACCCTTCCCCTCGGTCTTGGCCATCATATAACCGGATATGTCATGTGTTGTGTTGGAGCTGACTGTCGATTCGACACTCTTGAAGAACAGATCCGGCCATAGGATCAAATATTCAAAATAGAATTCCATAGGGAAATTCTCTGTCAAGATATCTAGATTGACATTATTAAGTTTAAATAAATCGGTGGCCTCGAATGGCTGGATGGTAGTCATTTGACTGGTTATTTATGCTAGGTCAAGAATCATTAGAGATTATATATATATCATTAATATTTTTCAATATTGCAACAATAAAAGAAAGAACAAAATTAAAATGACTGTTACACCTGTACATCTTTTAAATTTCTATAAACCCATTTCCATTTTATTTGTTTTCTTTGAATTTGAATTTTTTGAAAAAAAAAAAGCGAAATCGAAAGATCCATTTCTGGAGCGCTACAAACAAACAAACATTGTCCCTTTGAGTTTTCCAAAGGCGTTCCCTCACTAGGCAGAGATTTCCCTTCTAACTCTTAGGCTCTTGGTTGGAGACTGTTTCCGTAGGCGGAGAGGATCCTCTAGTTTGTTCCGTTGGTCTTGGTTTGCATTCCAGTTCAGACAGCCTCAGCATTGCCTTCTCCAGGTAGACTGAGTATCACCACCAGAATTGTTTCAATGTAGGAGTACATATTAAATTAAGCCAGTGCTTGATCATTAACAAGCCATTTTTGGTTCAAGAAACCTAAATAAAGCACATAAATAATAACCAAAGATGGGTTCCGGTAAGCCAAGAGGTTTGAATTCCGCTAGAAAGTTACGTGTCCACAGAAGAAACAAGTATGTTAAATTATGATTATCAAGATTTGAAACTTTGAGATTGTAAGAAATATGGAAAAAGAACAGTATTATTCAAGTTAATGTATTACAGTTCCAGTTATTGTGTCTGTGAATGCCAGCACATTCGATATAGTAGTGAAGATACGAGTGTTTTATTACTAATCATGGAGTTGAGACCATAGAATTACTGGACATTTCAGTTCATCACACAATCCTTTAGACCAAACAAATCAACCCACTACTAAATAAAACAAATTTACTAACTTCCTTTATTATCATTCTTTTGATAATTTTTTTTTTACAGCCGTTGGTCTGAAAGTAACTACAAGAAGAGATTATTGGGTACTGCTTTCAAGTCCTCTCCATTCGGTGGTTCTTCTCACGCTAAGGGTATCGTTTTAGAAAAGATCGGTATTGAATCCAAGCAACCTAACTCTGCTATCAGAAAGTGTGTCAGAGTTCAATTAATCAAGAACGGTAAGAAGGTTACTGCTTTCGTTCCAAACGATGGTTGTTTAAACTATGTCGATGAAAATGACGAAGTCTTATTAGCTGGTTTCGGTAGAAAGGGTAAGGCTAAGGGTGATATTCCAGGTGTTAGATTCAAGGTCGTCAAGGTCTCTGGTGTCTCTTTATTAGCTTTATGGAAGGAAAAGAAGGAAAAGCCAAGATCCTAAGCAGTTTTCCTTACAAGAAAATGTTACTACATTATATATAAAATATTTTATCTGTAAATGTTATCATTTTATTTAAGAAAATGTATAATCTTTAGTTAATCCTATAACTTTCAATATTAAATATTGATGCTACGTTTTATGGTTGATAGCATGTGGAGGGAGGACGGCTCAACTGTAATTGGAAAACCATGCTTCAGTATTAAATATTAATAATGTTAACTTTACAAATACATAAACTTATGGAAATCGTTGCATAACATAATACATAACTACCCTGAAGTTATTATTTTCTTTTGTTCTTACTAAGACTGGCGTTTAGTCTCTTGTACATTTCATTATTTGTCAAAGTAGATCCGACACCTGCCGTTCTAGCATTTGTATTTACGGCACCCAAATTACTGACTGGAGCATATTTATAATCTGTAGTAGTTTGTGCTGGAGCAGCGGCTCTGTTTCTTCTAGCAGCAGCCTGTTCATATAATGTTTGAACAGATGAACCTTGGCTAACAGAGGAGTCAGTTGAACCAGTAACGGCAGCAGCACCGGCATTCTTTTTCTTTCTTCTTGTAGTGATAGCGGAATCTAAAGCAGACTTCTTCCTTAACTTATCATAATCAAACTCTAATTGAGTGATTCTCTTATCTCTATAGTTATCAGAAGCACCGATAATTGGTCTTGTCCATTCTGCAATTAATTTATCTGCAAGTCTTGCTAATTGTGGTTCAACACGCTTAGACTTTGTGTAAAAAATCATTATTCTCCCCAAACCACTCTCTTTTAAATGTTCAGTCTTAATTGGTAAATCATTAATTGCAGCGAATAAGGACTTTTGAATCTCAAACGATGGTAAGGATCCATCTGGTAGTGGTTCTAACCAAATTCTAACACTTTGTAATAAATTGTTGTCCAAGATAGTATCAGCTAAGTTAGCCTTAGATAAAATACTTTCGACCTTTGGTAAAAGCTTAACTTTTTGAATGGCAATCAATGAATTGTCACCGGTTTCAATTCTCTTGTTTAATGTGTCAATATCTAATTGAGCGGCAATATTCATTTCGTCCTTTAGCTTCAAGATTCTCTCATCCAAGTATTGTTCCAGATCATCCTCATCCTTTCTCGTTCTTCTAACTTTTGGTTTCTTTAATATACGGTCCAACTTGTCCTCTAACTGTTGACGTTTGGTTAATTGACTTTGATGAGATGAAATATCGTTACCTGAACTATCTCTAATGGAATTTTGTCTCAAATGTGCATCATGAGCATCTTCATCATCACTATCTCTTTCAACTACGTGCGCATTTGAATCCTCTTCATCGGAATATACATCTGCAGAAATGTGCTTACGTTTTCTTTCTGTTGGTTGTGTGTTTATGCCAGCTGGTGTGTTATCTATTATAGCAGAAATTTCATTCTTTGATAGTTGTTGTTCAGTGGTAGTCTGTGGTTCCTTGGTTTCAGCTGCGGCTTCTAATTCCTTGGTTTCATCAGGTTGGGTAGTCTCAGATTGAGTAGTCTCAGATTGGGTAGTGGTTTCATTAACTGATTCGACAGCGGCAGCAGCTTGAGTTGTTTCAACTGGAGGTTGAGTCTCTTCGGTTGCGTCCATAGTTTTATGAATAATGCTGAGTTGAGTTACTTTTGAAACACGTTCAATTGTATCAAATTATTTTTGCTAAATAGCTTTTTAGTAAATTTCCCACATTGAAATTTTTGATATTCGTTGTTTTTTTGTAGAAGGAGAAATAAAACAAAAGGTAACTAACACTTTTTAACCCAACAATTGGCAAAGAGATACCCTAATAACTCTATAAGCACTTCTAATCACACTACATATACAATGTTTGGCCTACCACAACAAGAAATCTCTGAAGAAGACATGAGACTACACGAAGAACAAACCAACAGAACCTTAAAGAACGCTGCGGTTGCCTCTTTCGTTTTATGGTTCTCTCCAATTGCCTGGAACTTTGTCAAGAAGCAATGGAAATAAGCATGTACGTATACATATCTATATATAATTTTGTAATGTGAAAATTGCATACACCATGTACATAATATTCAACAAATAATGTTAATTTATTCAAACTGTTCATCTTTTTTGATTCTGACTTATCACTGATCTATGACAACAAGGGACAATGTCAAGACTATTAACCAAAGCATACCTTCGAACCAACTGTATATTTGTAGATTTACAATTAAAGTATCCCTCTAGAGCCACACAGAAGTTTATAGCATATGATAGGATTGTGAGTGATCAGTTGGATTCAATTTGTGATGTTCATTATTGTCGACCAAGTTTTATGGACAACGCAATAGGCAAGAAGTACCCTAGCTTAGAACTTGTACTTGGATCCCCTGATATTTTGAAACTAAGTAGTTTTTTGATCAACCTGAGAGGTATTGTAACCGAATCTGCTGGAAATCTCTCAAAGGATGAGAAAGAGCACAGGTTGAATGGTCTTTATAATGAAATTCAACAACAATGGAATATACAAAATCCTTCAAAAGAGACATTTATTAATGACGTATACTGCTTGAATTCAAAAGAGGATACTTACATTGAAATAAGGTCTAAGACTGGGTATGAGAGGCTTCCCCTTACTAAGGAGAATATAACTTTGGACTTTAAGAATAAGACCAAGATTAACTGTAGAGTGATCAATGATAACAAAAGTGGGACAGTCTCAGGGGAGACAAAACAGATGGTTAAAACATCTCCAAAATTTTACAACGATTTTAGTTTATTGCCTAAGAATATGAAGTTATGGCTATTGGACATTGAAAACTATGGAGGGATTGAGACATTAACTCGGATAGAAAAAGAGAGGATAGATCTCTTATTGCACGGCTTTAAGAAATTTGGTTAAAACTGATAATCAAAAGCAATTAGATTTACGTCTATGATTCTTTTGTGTACTTATATATAGTATTTGTATTTATATTACAATATATTCTATTTCTTCAATATCTTATCCATTGTACTTTGATCTTTATCTAAGACCTCATTTAAGTAGCAAATACCACGCTGCTGATTACTTAAAATATGTGCAATCTTGTCGATCTTTAAGTCACCGACAACGTCTTCATTGTTATCTTGTTTGGGCTTTTCATTCTTTTTTGCAACATTACCACCATTTTCGTTGATAAAAACAAGGGTATTATCTAGTTGGTCAGAAATACTCTTAGCACGTTCCTTTAAGACAGCTAATCTGGCCCATAATTCATTAGCTTTACCTAAACCGGATGGGTCCTCACTGCGTTTCAGTAGAGTCTTAAATTGATTCCACATCTTTTCTTCAGTAATATTTAGTGGGAGACCTCTGTTCTTCAATATGGACAATTGAGAGCCTAACTTCAATATTCTCTTTTCAATTTCAGTATTTTTAGTCTCTACCTTTAGGATTCTTGATGCAATTTCGACTTCATGTCTTTGTTGTATTTGTGTATTCTTTTCTAATAAATCCTTTAGGATGGTTCTAATTTGTGCAACATTTTCAATCTGTAATTGGTTTCTTTGATTTAACGCTTCAAATCCAAGTATTTCCACTGGGATTACATTGCTATTTGGCTTGGATTCAACAGCCTTGTCCCATTTCTCTTGTAAAACATTTGGTGGTTTATTGTACAGAAGAGCCTCCGCTTCATTAGCTTTATTGTAGACAAAGGTACTTAGCTTTGATTTGTATGATGTTGGATCCCAGGAATCCTTACATTTGATTATTTGTTCTTGAATTTGTTGTGGGTAGTAATTGGCACTCTGCTGCTGTTGTAATGCCAATAAAGATGGACCTTGTAAATTTATGGAGTTCATCATTGGAATTGTCTGTTGTGGTTGCTGTGGAGCTTGTTGTTGTCCTTGTTGAGACCATGCGAATGATGGTTGAGATGTGGCCAAACCGGGCACCGTTGGCTGCTGCACCTGCTGCTGTTGGCCAAATAAACCGCCAGCAGTTTGTGCACCGCCAAATGGAGTGGTACCTGCTTGTTTAGTGCCAAATAGGCCTGTGTTTGTTGAACCTAAAGTGGATTGCTGTGTTTGAGTATTGTTACCAAATAGACCTCCAATAGCTGGAGCAGCTGGTTTAGCACCAAATAGACCTCCTGTAGCTGGTTGCTGAGCTTGTGTGTTAGCACCAAATAAACCTCCTGTGGCCGGAGCAGCTGGCTTAGAGCCAAATAAACCACCAGCAGCTGGTTGCTGTGTTTGTGTATTATTACCAAAGAGACCACCACCAGTATTTGGAGCAGCAGGTTTGGCACCAAATAGACCGCCAGAAGCAGGTTGTTGTGCCTGGGCATTGCTACCGAATAGGCCGCCTGTCGCTGGAACACCGGTTTTGGCACCAAATAAACCACCAGCAGCTGGTTGTTGTGTTTGAGTATTGTTACCAAATAGACCACCGGCTGGTTGTTGGGCTTGCTGGGCATTCATACCACCAAACATGCCACTGGTTGTGCTATTAGTTGCAGTAGTACCAAACAAGGTACCTTGAGTAGTAGCTGGCTTAGCACCAAAAGCATTGGCACTTGGTTGAGCATTTGTTGCACCACCTAGTTGAAACATTGACTGCGATCTTGTGTGTTGGGACGTTTTCAGTGATAGTTGGTTGAGAAACTAAGCAACAGATGAGAGAGTAACTTCGATTCCTTGTAGCCATCTAATAAACTGGAATGTTTTTCTCAATTTTGATTTTTTCAGAAATTTTTTGGTGTCGTTGAAGGTGATATTTTAAGAGATTTCGATAAAGGTTACATAAGTTTGAAGTCTATAGGAGTGTTATAAGGATGCAGTTTTAATATCAATAAGTTTTAGAGTTTGTTTGGAGGTGTTTACTTCTGGTTGTGAGTTCAGAGCTTCTCTCTATGACCTTTTGTTGATTTTCAAAGCAAATATCCGACCTCTCATATAAAAATTTATATAGATAGGTAGTTTACAATTGTAATTACTAATCTATATTTCAAAAACTTTTGTGATACTACTCGCCATCTTAATGTTGAAGGTCCACTGTTCATTCTTTTAATCACTGAGGTTGCAATGTGAATTTCTCATTTCGAATAATGAAAACGCGTAAAATTTACGCGTAAAAATAGCATAGATCGCAATTTGATTAGTTAAGTATATATTTTTTACTCTTTAGATTGCCAATTTAATCCCGAATTTTGACCACAAGAGGACAGAGTTATAGATTCAGGATGGCTCCAATTGTTAGTGACAAGACTATCTTTGATTATGGTGGGAAAACACTAATTTCCCTAGCTTCAGACAACAATATGTTATGTGCTGCTAACAAGAATGGTCTAGCAAAGGTTTTGAAGACCAACAATCCCGAGGAAGAACCTGAAATTCAGGAGATTTCAAAGGGATTGACCTCAATTAAGGGTTATGGTGAATCACAGTTTTTGTTAACTACCTCTGAAGGTGATTCCTTCAGTTATGATTATTCCAAATCTGAGCAAACTTTACTCTCCCGATTCACACTACCGGTACGTGATTGTACAATTGTGCATTCAGGAAAAATTGCTGTGTTTGGTGGTGATGATATCAAATTAACAATGGTAGAGTTACAAAATAAGACTAAGACAGATATTAAAACAGATGAACAAATTTCACAATTATCATATACTCCAAAGACTAACTTATTAGCTGTCTCTCTAGTCAATGGTAAGGTCCAATTCTACTCCCTGAATTCTTCTCAACCAAACAAAGTTTATGAATTGAGTGATTATATTATTGCTAATTCCTATAACGATGACTATAAGGATAAATTATTAAGTGATATTACTAGGAAAGATGATGATGACGATGATGATGATGAAGATGATGATGATGACGAGAAGGTTACCGATGCTGAATTCTGTGAGGAGAATAGAATATGTACACGCGCAGCTTGGCACCCAACTGGGTTATACTTTGCTTTACCAAGTAAGGACTCTACAATCAAGCTATTCAGTATTAAGAATTATTCTTTGATGAAAACTATCGATTCCACTTCAAAATTTATTGATATACAATTTGACCCATTAAATGGTAAATATATCGCTGGAGTTGATGTGAATGACAAGTTAACTGTGTGGGATTGGCATACTGGCGAAATTAAATATACAATGAGCTTTAAGCAAAAAATAACTAACATGGTTTGGAAGGTTCAACCAGATAACAAGACATTGAATATCTTAATGGGAACATGGTCTGGTTCAGTTGTGACCGTTCAATCTGTTGTTGTATCGATCAGTACATCTATGACAGATGTGCCTGATAAGTCTACTACCTCAACTGGTAATGGTTTATTCATTGAATCGGATGATGATTCTGACTTGGATGGATATGCAACTGCAAGTAAAGGGCAACAAAACAAACATCTTGACAATCTGGCGACAGAGGATAATGAAGATGAACTTGGAGAAGAGCGTGCCGATAATGACGAGAATCTATTTACTCAAGAAGAGAAAACAGATGATAACAAGAGAAAATATCATTTTGATGATGAGGAGGACTTTATTGACGACGATGATGGTGCTGGCTATATTAATCCAAGAAACAATGTTAAAAGTAATAATAATAAACAACAAAAGAGAAATGATTTATATTACAACAACTCATTAGTTTCTAAAACTATGGCTGATAGATTCCGTTATAAGCCAATTTCACCGGGTGCTACCCCATTCTGTCGTAGCGACAGACGTTATCTAACTATGAATAGTATCGGTTACGTCAGTACTGTTCGTAACAGTGAGCAGTATAGTATCACAGTGTCCTTCTTTGACATCGGTAAATATAGTGAATACCATTTTGAAGATTTATTTGGATATGATGTCTGCTTCTTGAATGAGTTTGGCACATTGTTTGGCCAATCCAAGACCGGTCAATTACATTACAGACCTCATGATTCTATATACTTCAAGTGGACAAAGACCATTCCTTTAAAGCGTGGTGAGAGAATTACATCTCTTGCTGCTACTCCAAAAAGAATAATTGTTGGTACCTCCTTCGGTTACATGAGAATCTTAAATGAATTTGGTGTACCAATATCTCTTGAAAAGATGTCTCCAATTGTAGCACTAACGGCACAAGAATATAAAGTTTTTACTGTTCATTACTCACAATACCATGGTGTTTCGTATTCCTTATTCGAACAATCACCAACCGTCTCTAAGTACTATCAAAAAGAGTCACCATTACCTATCGCTTTACCTCGTAATAATGCAGACATCGGGAATGATAATGATTTTGACTCATTTAACCCAATGGGAATCAAAAGTTTATTCTTTTCCATGTATGGTGATCCATGTATCTTTGGTAATGACAATGTTTTACTGATTTTAACCAAATGGAGAAAGAATATGGAGAGTAGATGGGTTCCAATACTAGATACTGACATGGAAATCTGGAAAATGGCCGGTGGTAAAGATAATACAGATGTCCATGTTTGGCCATTAGGTTTTGCTTATGACACATTGAATTGTATTTTGGTCAAGGGTAAAAAAATCTGGCCAGAATTTCCTCTACCATTACCATCTGAGATGGAGGCTAGGGTACCTATTCTTGTTAAAAGCCAATTGCTGCAAGACCACAAAGCTGCATTAGAGGATGAAAAGGAAAAGCATGAATTTGAGAACAATCTTGGTTATGATGAAGGTGACAATGATGCTACTAAAACAACCAAAGAAATTCAAATATTACCAGGGGTTGCTGCTGAGGAAGAATTCATACGTGCAAAGATATTATCTTCCTTACTACAAGATTCATTAGAAAATGACGGTGAATTATTTGGGAACGAAAATGATATTTTGGCGTCTCTAACGGGTCTATATGATAAGGCATTGTTGAGACTATTTGCTGGAGCATGTTCTGACCAAAATACCGAGAAGGCACTATCTTTGGCTCAAGAATTGAAGCAAGATAGGGCATTAAATGCGGCGGCTAAGATCTCAGAAAGAGCTGAGATGAGAACTCTAATGAAGCGCGTTAACGATTTGAGGGAAGCTAGATTTGAACAAGAGATGAATAGCATGTAAAAACATTTGTAATAATAAATATTAATCAATATACTCGAAGATATACCCGGCAAATCCGTACACCGCGTAATATACTATGTGGAATCATGGGAAAATATTCGTAAAGTGCGATCTGAAAATTTTTGAAAAAAAATATTGAAAAATTCAGGAAGAGATGAGCTGAAATTTTATTATGACATAAAGAGTGTATTAGTTATATAGTCATTGTTCAGTTAATACAGGGTCATTCAGGCTAAGATAAAGGATTGAGAAGAGTATAGAATGTCTGAAAACAGAACTGCTGAAAGAAGAAAGAGATCTAGAGAAGATGGTAACCGTAGTAAGGGTTCTGCTGAACCAGTCGATGAGGACATCACCGATCCATCTTCTAATGAAGACGAAGGTAACGATTCTGTCGATTTAGATGATGATGACTTGGATTCTGAAGAAGAGTTTGAAGGTGAGAACCCTGCTGATAAGAGAAGAAGATTAGCTAAGCAATATTTGGAAAACTTAAAGAGTGAAGCTAATGAAATCATGACTGAAAGAAATGATGAGAATAGAGCAGGGGAAGAGCTTGATGAATATAACAATTTCGATGCTGCTGATTTAGATAGAGATATTATTGCCTCGAGACTGAAACAAGATGTTGCTGAGCAAAGGGGTCGTGTTTATAGATTTATTGCTGACAAGTTGTTACTGTCGGAATCCAAGAAGTCATTTACTAGAGTTGGTGAAAACAACCTTACGTGTATTAGTTGTTACCAACCAGAATTAAACAAATTTGACTTTGAGACCGAACAAGATAAGGCTAATGGTGGTAGCAGAAAGACAGGTAAAATGTTTGCTTACACAGTCAGTAAAGACATGCAATTAACCAAATACGATATCACAGAGTTCGATGAAAGACCAAAGAAATTAAAGTACACTAAGGGTGGTGTTAAATTCATTCCAACGGGCGATAAAGCTTATTTAAACCAAACAGATGGTCATTATGATGAAATTTTAACTGTGGCAGCATCTCCAGATGGTAAGTACGTTGTCACTGGTGGTAGAGATAGAAAATTAATTATTTGGAGTACTGAATCTTTAGCTCCAGTTAAGGTTATTCCTACCAAGGATCGTAGGGGTCAAATTATGTCCTTGACATTTAAGAAAAACTCTGATCAGTTATACGTCGCCTGTGCTGATTTTAAGATTAGAACTTATTCTATTAATCAATTTTCTCAATTAGAAACTTTATACGGTCATCAAGATGTTGTCGTTGATATTTCTGCATTAGGCATGGAAAGATGTGTTACTGTTGGTTCTCGTGATAGAACTGCCATGCTTTGGAAAATCCCAGATGAGACTAGATTGACCTTCAGAGGTGGTGACGATCCAGAAAAATTACTTAAGAGATGGATGAAGGCTAACGCTACAGAGACTGCTGATGGTGAACTTAAATTCCCAGATGCCAGTGAAGCCCCATTATTCTTCACTGAGGGTAGTATTGATGTTGTCACTATGATTGATGATTCCCATTTCATTACTGGTTCTGATAATGGTAATCTATCGTTGTGGTCAATTGCTAAGAAGAAGCCTGTCTATATAGAGAGAGTTGCTCATGGTTGCCAACCGGCACCAGCATTGAATCAAATATCTGGTGAGACTAATGAGGAAATCAGAGAAAGACAATTACAGGGTAAGAGACTAGCACATCCATACTGGATCACTGCTGTTTATGCTATTCCATACTCCAACATATTCATATCTGGTTCTTGGAATGGTACGCTGAAAGTTTGGAAACTAGAAGAAAACATGAGAGGGTTTACATTATTGGGTGAATTAGACGGCTGCAAGGGTGTTGTAACCAAGATCCAAGTTGTTGAGAATGGTAAGCATAATAAGGAAACCTTTCGTATCTTGGCCAGTGTAGCTAAGGAACATAAATTAGGTAGATGGGTTACCAAAGTTCCTGGTGCTAGAAATGGTATCTATTCGGCTACCATTGAACAAGCCAGATTTTAAATCATAGAAAATGAATATGCATAAGGAAAGTGATATCCTCATATACTGTATAATAGTTAAACAAACAAAGCAAGTAAGAGTGAAATTATTTTGATAGAGAGTGAAACGCGTATAAGGTATATAACTTCGTAATATATAAATTCCCAAAAAAAAATGTAAATCAGGATGTTAAAATTTTGACGGAATATTGGAAGGCAGCAAAAGTTCATGAAGCGTCAAGTCTTTCAAATAGAATCTCTAGGAGAGTTTCTTGTGGTTGAGTATTATTTGCTTTATAGATGCCATTTCAAATAGTGAATAATATACAGTTAAATCTTCCTTTTTTTTTATAATATACAAAAATAAAATACATATAAAGTGTGACATTGGAATATTTGATTGTCGTTATTTTTTGCCACTTATATACGTTTCAATTTGGACAGTTTAATATACTTCACAGATGAACCAGTAGCACTCCGATGTTGTTGTACAAGCCTATTCAATTATAAGTGAAAATTTTTACCATCTGTCATTTTTGTTGTTTCAGATGTAAATTTTCCATGCTCTAATATTCTTACAATAACCATTCAAAAAACTGTTAGGGTTCAACAGTTAAGGTTTAACAGGGTCTTTTGTTTACTTGGTTTTTTCTACATTATGTTAATTTCAAGCAGTTCCAATTTAACAAAATATATTAATATGTTGAATCCTGTTGAATCCTAACATTTTCAGGATGGTTAGTGCAAGAATATTAGAGCATGGAAAATTTACATCTGAAACAACAAAAATGACAGATGGTAAAAATTTTCACTTATAATTGAATAGGCTTGTACAACAT